>SKCR01043363.1:0-58346 GCA_019454045.1 Zanthoxylum bungeanum | reverse complement strand
TATTGCGTACATTAAACTTCCAACTACACTTGCATAAATAACTCTCTTATTTGTTCCTTTTCCTATGGAGTTTTAGGTCACAATCTACGACTTAAAACTTCAATTTTCATGATAGGAGTATCAATGTGTTTGCAAGCCTGCATTTGGAATCGTTAAAGAATTTTCTTTATATATGACTCTTTTGAAAGAGATAATAATTTCTTTGAACATTCCTTGAGATCTTAACCCCAAGAATATATGTAGTTTCACCCATATCTTTCATCTCGACGTTAGATGATAACCATTATTTGATGTGTTTTACAAACTCCTTATCATTTTCTCCTATAAGTATATCATCCACGTACAAAGATAAGACAATGAACTTATCTTTATCTCTCTTGATGTACTCACAATGATACTCATATATCATTGTAAAATTATTCGAAATGATTATATTTTGGAATCGTATTTACCATTGTCTAGATGATTGCTTGAGACCAAATATAGACTTCAAAAGTCTACATACTTTCTCATTTTCATTTTCTGTTATGAAACCTATTAGTTGTTCCATGTAGATTTCTTTGTCAAGTTCTCCATTAAGAAAATCGCTTTTTACATCCATTTTATGTAATTCTAGATCCATGCTCGCTACTATAGCCAGAATCAAGCGAATTGAGGTAAACCTTAACACAAGTGAAAAAGTGTCTTCGTAGTCAATTCCTTCATGTTGTGTATATCATTTAGCTACAAGTCATGCTTTATATCTTTCGATAATGCCATCAACATTACGTTTTATTTTAAGAACCCATTTATTATTGATAACTTTGCGTCTTTTGGGTAGATCAACCAGTTCCTAAACTTGGTTGGACTATTGACTCCATTTCTTTTTCTATTACTTTCATCCATTTTTTCTTAGCAGGACACTAAAAAGCCTCTTTTATATTTCTAGACTCTTTTTCCTCTTGAGGTAGAATCATAAAGGCATCTACTTTGATATCCAAACGATGTCGAGGAATGCTTATATGATTATTACGTCATAATTAGGATTTTGGTTGGAACTAATTCCTTAATTTCCATATTATTCTCATTTGGATCATGCACATTACTCCCACTTGGATTATATACACCACTCTCACTTGGATTATGTACATCACTCCCACTCGGATCACGTAAAGGAGACTCATGTGAAAGTAATTCATCACTCCCACTCGGATCACGTAAATGAGACTCATATGAAACTAATTCATCATTTTGAGATTCATGTGAAACTGATTCATCATATTTTCTCAAATTTCTCACATCAATATCACTCCTACTTGAATTAGGTAAACCTGAGTGTTCAACAATCATTGGATTCATGTGATCCCGAGTTTCACATAGAGATAAATCTTGACCAATCTCTATCTTCTTAGGAAAATCAGTTTCTAAAAACGTGATATCTCGTGATTCAAATTTTGTCACGCCTCCACTTTCATGTTCACCGATACAAACGTACCCTTTTGATTGTTCATAATATCTTATAAAATATATATATTTTTTCCTTTTAGGCCTAATTTTTCATGTTCGTGAGAACACATATAGACATAGACCGCATATCCCTAAGGTTTCAAAATATGAAGATCTGGTTTGCGACCTGTCCATAACTCATATGGTGTGGTGGCAACCGATTTTGATGGCACTTGCTTAATTATATATGTGGCAGTCAATAATGCATCACCCCAATAGGTTATAAGTAAATTTTCTTGTGCCATCATAGACTTAACCATTTCAAGAAGAGTTTTATTTATTCTTTCCGCAACATTATTTTGTTGAGGAGTAGCAGGAGTAGTCAATTGACACTAATTCATTTTTCATCACATAATTCTCTGAACTGATCAGATAAGTACTCATGACCATGGTCAGTGCGTAACGATTTAATTTTCTTGTCTAATTGATTTTTCGTTAAATTCATAAATTTCTTAAAACATTCTAATGCTTCAGATTTATGAGCAATCAAATAGACATAACTAAAGCGTGTGAAATCATCAATGAATATGATGAAATAATATGCTCAATGTCTTGTTTTGACATTCATTGGACCACATATATCTGAAGGAATTAATTGTAATGAATATTTTGCTCTAGTTCTTTTTCCAAATGGTTTTCTCGCAATTTTTCCAGCCAAATAATATTCACAGATTTACAAATATACCTTTTCTATGTTTCCCAGAAAGCATTCTTCGGCTAATATGTTCATTCTTTGCTAGCCAATGTGGCCAAGTCTAGCATGGCACATATTTACATCAATATTATTATTGACAGACGAAGTAACAAAAGAAAAACTGAAATTGCGATTAAAACATTCAATATTAATACAATAAAACCATCCAGCAAATAACCAGAACCATAATGCATTGTAGCTAAGTACAAATCAACACCAAATTTATGGAAGTTCAAGTTGAAAGCTAAATTAACCAAAACCAACACAAAAACTAAATTTCGGCGAATATTTGGAGCAAACAATATATCATGTAAGAGTAAAGTTTTTCCGCCATACATTACTAAACTGCATGTACCCACTCATTTGAATTCAACTCGTGAGTTGTTGCCGACGTATATCCACTTCACCCCAGGTGAAATTCATCAAAATTCCGTGAAGACATCTCTATCCTTCGCTATATGGTATATGGCTCCTAAGTCTACCGTCCAAAAAGGATTAGATTTAGTTAAAAAGACCGAAATCGAAACACATATTTCATTTAAATATGTACTAAAGGTATTCACATTTTTAGGCTCGATGCAGTCACGAGAAAAATGACCATTTTTCCTACAGTTAAAATATTTAACCTTTGTCATATTTTTCTTTTTGGTATGACATTTTCCTTTCCCATGTTGGTTAATTTTCTGTTTCTTTCCTGACTTGGAAGAATATTATTTTTTTCCGAACTGGAACCCACCACCATGACATTTTCTTTTCTTTATAAAACCCTTAAGTTTGCCGGTTTCTGACATATACACTTCACTATTTGACTTAGAGACCACGAGGCGGTCACTCTCTAATTTTTGGTGGCGTTTAACATCATCAAAAGTTTTGATTCTTTCATTGTGCGTCAAATACATCTTCATATGCTCCCAGATATTTGGAAGAGGACGAATGACCACTTGGATTTTTTGTTCATCAGTAAAAACATGACTAGCATCTGCCAGTTCAGTAATCATGTTTGACATTTGCTTCAAGTGTTTTGGCATAGTGAACTCGGGAGTTTCTTGTATGCATCAAACTTGATCGTGAGTGACCTAAGTTTAGTTATCGATGTGCTACTAAACATTTCGGCTAGTGTGGTCCATAAAGTTCTTTTCTTGCAGGCCTCATAGGCCTTTAAGTCTCGCATGTGTTGGGTCGTGGTGCCCTGTTCAGGTTTATCCATGCACATTTTCAGGGTTTCAAGATCCTCTTGTACTTCTAGCACATATTGGATTTTCATGTTGCAAATTTCATAATTATCGCCATTCAGTTTCTCACCCTTGTTGAGTTCAGCGATAATATTCTTTTTTGCGGAAACCATTTCAAAAAACACAAAGTTTTCTATAAACATTCATGCACAATTGTTAATAATTTTGCCTTATTTTTCCATGAAATAAATTATATTTAATAAAAATTTTCCAATGGGTTAGAGTCAAAAGGCTACTATGTGTCTAATCATCATCCAATGTGAAAATTTTATCAACATAATCAATCATGTAAAATCATCTTCTAAAAACTTACATAAATTTTTTAGAATTTTTAATCATGTGACAATTAATGTACATAACACCCATTGATTTAATTACATAAATTAAATTTAACATGAACATCCATTCAAAAAAATATGAAAGAAATATTTGCATGCCGTGAAATAACAAATAATTACACATAACAATAATAATATAGTTTTGTTATAGGAAAAACTAATATCTAACACTTATAATTTTTCCGGTGTTAGCATCCCAACTCATAAATGTCTTAGGATACGAATCCTTAAACTCTTGGGGTAACTTATAATTGATCTTGGACATCCATGGAAATCCTATAACAAATCTAGGATCCTTGCAATGATTTCGAGATATCAAAGGAAAAATCATATTTTTTGCTTATGACTGAGTACTTAATTGCCAACCGCTCAATGGCTTTATTATACCGAACATGTAGTTTTTCTGTATGAGTTACTGATTACGCCCAAAAAGTACTTGCGGTTATCACAATATAGTTGGGGTGTCGATTCCTTAGAAAGATTGGTTATAAAGGAAGTGAATCACTTAGTATGAACGCTAGCAATAACTTAATTAAAGAAAATGATTGAATTGACAGTTAAAATTAAAGATTATGAAAAACACATAGGAATTTATGAATAGAGAAAAGCAGCAAAGCGTCGGGAATCCCTCTTGTATCAAGTTCCTATATTCAGTAGTTGATTCCTATTATTACTCAATTGAAGGTTTCACATCCCAAACCAACAATCGGAAGATATTTCAATTCAAAACATATTAAATTCTAAAGTAACTGATGAATTGCTTTCTCTATGTTAACAACATATTATGTTTTCGTTATGACCTATCTAACATCAATAATATACCCACAGGCAATACTGCAGGAGAAGATTAACCCATAAAATAACAATACCAGTCACAAATGGGTTCCCCAATCACCATAGAAAAAGCATGACTATTCATATATGAAAATTAGTAAAATACAATCTCTGGATTATAAATCAAAAGATAATAAAATACAGCAAGATACCAATTGTATTAAACATTGACGAACATTCAGGAATCAAAAACATGAATATAAGAAGTCTATTAAAAGAGTTCATCCCTAGTTTTGCCAAAGAGATTAGTTCTCCATAGAAAAGAAAGACATAACCTGAGGTGATCGGAAAGACATCCTGTTTGGCCTGAAGCTTTCTCGTTCTTCTCTCTCAAATATGTGACTTCAACTCGTTGTTGTGTATTTCTTCTCCCTCCTAGGGTTTTGGACGAGCTTGGGTATATATAGGGAAGTCCCGAAGTCATTTTACATGTAAAACATGACTGATTTTAGTTTCTGGGCATCTACCGGGGCGCCGCAGCATCAGAAGGTGACGTTGTGGCACCCAACTCTCGGGCATTCTATATGGAGTAAGGCTGAGACGGTGTCGCGATGCTAGAAGGTGGGCGTCGTGATGCCAGTAGGTTTTTCTGGTGTTTTGTATTCTGTGTTTCTGCTATTCCCGCGTGCTTCTGATGCGTCCACAAGGTCTCAAAACATGTACAATTGCTCAAAGGTTCATGTTCCATTGCTTCCTAATAACAAAACATAAAATAAACTACAATTAAGATTAAATACTTGATAATATAGCTGAATTAGTGATGTTCAAAGTACATTTTCATGCACTTTTGACAGCCCCAACCAGCTTATTGCTAGTCCCTAGCAATTCAAGCGTAAAAAGAAAATGTAAACTAAACTAAATTAAAAATAAATAAATAAATAAAAACTATCTAAGCCACTTTCGTAGGGATCACGATTGCATTTAGCGTATACAATAAGCCTTTAAACCCCTAGGTGGCCCTAATGGACGAGTTATAGTCTCGTGAGAGCTTACAGCAACGACACCCACAAACGTCATTCAAAACATATGCAATCATGCAAGAAATAACAAAATGAAATAATGGCTAAACATTCAAAGCACACGAAATATTTACATATTGTCAATATAGTGAAATCCACACAAAACTCATCAAAATCACAACCTAAGGGCTCCGTGCCCACATCATCTATCAACACTCAAGGGCTCTACCCATAACATCATAACAGATCAAAATATTTATAAAAAACGTGCTCAGTATGACAAATAAAATATTAATCCCAAATCCTACATTTTCTAAAGTTTATCCCAGGACACTTGTGATGGTGACTGTCGCTTGGGTGATCCTGATCTCGAGCATGACTTCCTAAGCTATCGTGGTTGACCATTCTGGAAGCCAACCTGCAAAAATAGCAAACTAGTTTAGTGTGAGTTATAAAAACTCAGTAAGTAACCATGCTAGCACTACAAACAAAACATACAAGTGAAATACATTAGAATTTTTTTCAGAGTTATCAAGTTATTACGAGTCTTAGAATTATCAGCTTTCTATTATCCTTTATACTTTACCCATATTAAAATTTTCATATTTACATATTGTCAATATAGTGGCTAAACATTCAAAGCACATGAAATATAGATTCAAATCACAAAGTACGTCAAATATTAATACTTATCACAGTTATATACCTTTGAAATATCATCAAATCGGTAAATCTAACAAACTTTCTTTTGTTCAGTTATAAACTATCTTTAATACCAAAAACCTCTTTGATCAATATTCAAACAATCTTTCTCTAACCTTCTTTAATCCACTATGAATTTACAATAGTTTAACACTTCGGTTTCATATACATTCACACATACCGTAGCACACTAGTTTTATATAAATGCAAATACAATTTCAGAATCCTTACACATATGCGTATATATCAATACAACTCAGCAAACACGCTTTATAACATCTGATATTCACATTAGTTTCAAATCATCTAATCATCTCACATAAGCATAAATAATCCATACATATCACGAGTTCCATCATACACATAGACACATTCAGACATATTTACAGTCATCATGCAACCAACTAAGAAGCACACATAATAATCGATACATCAAAGATCACATCATCCAATAATACATACATACAGATGGCTTACACACACAATGCTCGTACGAGACTCATTACCTATTTTGGAATCGGTATGAGATGAATCCCGTCTACGGATTCCTAACCATCTCGACTACTACACCGCAAATCATCCAATCAAACATACACACAGATGCACACATCATATAACATAAATTCATCACATGATTTCTCATAAACAATCACATACACGACAAATAATTCAAACATTATTCAAATACTCATATACATACATATATTTCAAACATATGAATATACACCTTATTACGAAATCAAATCTCTTATCTCTCACAGTCATCATATCTCTTCATTTATCGTTCAATCATATTCATTTCAGAATCTCTATCTAGAAACTTTTAATTCAGTATCTTTACCAAATAAACATATGCGTTCGGAGAAGACTTAGTTTATATTCATTCTTCATTTCACTTAACCATCCCAACCTCTAAACAAATAATCGCATGTGCGAAATGATAATAAATTTATCCACAGCTTATCATCACATACATATACAAACCATTACGTGTTCATACACTTACATGCATCAATACATACATGTAACCATCAAACCTATCAAACTTTTCACTTTATATCATAGCATTATCCTCAAACATTTCACTTTATATCATAGAAATGACAAAGGTCATGTGATGGTCGACTAACTCAACTGTCCACGATCTCGAAGCTCTTCCTCAAATCCATCATTCAAATATCCTAAACCTTTCAATTATTTTTACATATATTTATATGTATGTATGTATATATATACACGTTTAAAATAAAAAAGAACGATTCGAGCACATATCGCATGAGATACGTACATGGCTTCGCGAGCACTCCAGGTCCTAGTCACATCTATCGAAATAAATGGTGAAATACCGTCAGAAACACGACTTACGAAGTTCTCGACTAACTATGACAAAATCTCGGATCTTTCCAGTACAACCAAATCAAGTCCATTTTCAATACTTTCGGTTTCAGTAATCTTAAAACATCGTTATAAACTATTCCAAACCACTAGTTCACTTAAATCCTCGGTTTACGTGTTTTTGGAAAATCATCCAAAAAAAGTTTCCGCAAACACTATGGAAGGGTCGTGAATCCTCTGAACCTACCCGGATTTATCTAAACACTATCTTATCATCACATATGACTCATATCCATCATTACGATCAAAAATATATAAATACAAGGAAAACCCATTTTTACTAAAAATTGGCAAAATCTATCAGATAGATCTAATTCATTATATTTTCACTCGGATTCGACCGAATGCTCATATTCAATATACTAATTGACATGATCCAGGCTGACAACAAAGCAAATGACCCATTACAAGTACTAGAAGGGCCAATTATGAGGCAGAGGACAGAGAAGCAATGACGGGATTAGTTTAGAGTTTTATGGCCGATTGCAACAAACAAATAGAGACGCATGTGGGCTTCAATAGAGAGGGCCCAAAGCCACTTCATTTAGCCCAAATCAGTTTTGAATGAAGCTTCACAGGCCTTTGAAGACTTGAACACTTTGATATTTTTGTAATTTAGCCTTTAGGGGCATTGTTGTCTTTATGCCTTTATGGTTTCTCTTTGTAACACTATTTAAGCTTTCTTTCTTTTTCATTTTGAAAACAATCAACGAATTTGAGAGAATATTACAGCTTTATGCTTTTTGGCTATGGCCAAATTCTTGTAAGGGATGGATTCCGCTTTTCAAGTTAAAATCGACTTATCTAAGTTTGGAAAACTTAGTGGCGTCTCCATTGTTAGCAAAACACTACAAGGAATCATCTTAAAGGTTCTCAAGGGAAAGTTCGTTGTGGGTCTTCTTTGTGGCCTTGGAAGGGTTTTGTTCCTATAAAATCAAATTCACGGTTCTTGGGGTTCTGTCCGTTGCTTGAGGTTTGCTTGGATTTCGAATCCAAGTGGGTTTCTTGTCATTTGGTATCTAGAGCTCAGGGTTCCAAGGTCTGATTTTCCTATCTTTACTTTTTGTTTGATTCTGTTTTTATTTTCGTTATTTGTTATTTTCATTTCAGTTCTTGTTGGATCTTGTTTCTGTTTTCGTTTTGTTTATTTCTGGATCTGGTTTTGTTGTGTTCTGTATATTAGTTCATCTTTTATCATTTTCCAGTTCTGGGTTTTTATTGTTGTTCTTCATATCAGTCCGTAATCTTTATTTATTTCTGGATCCGGGTTTTGTTATGTTCTTCATATAGTTCGTCATATACATTCTGTTCTTTAGCATATGTTGAAGAAATAAGCATGTTATTTGGCGGTTGTATGATTTATTTCTAAAACCCTAGTGAAGTGTGAAAAAAAAAAATAAACCATCAGATTCAGACTCTGAAATCATACCTTGAAATCAGACCCTGAAATCAGACTCTGAAATCAGACCCTGAAACTTAGCCTCTGAAATCAGACCCTGAAACTTAGCCTCTGAATTCAGACCCTAAAATCAGACCCTGATCAGACTCTAAAATTAGACCTTGACCAGTAGCCTCTGAAATCAGACCCTGACCAGTAGCCTCTGAAATCAGACCCTGACCAGTAGCCTCTAAAATCAGACCATGAAAACCAGCCTCTGAAATTAAAACCTAAATCAGCCTCTGAAATCAGAACCACAGTATCAGCATCTGACGTTATAAAAAAAGAAGTCAAAAAATGAAATTTTTTGGTTGAATTTAGTTTGTTCCATATTATCATTTAGGTGCCCGTGGAGGGTATTCCATCAAAATTTCTATACAGGTGCCAAATTTTCTCCCAAAATTGCATACGACCGTGAATTTGCATGCTTATTTTTTTTTTCCATTGTGCTAATTGTTTACTTCGTTATTCTAATTACTCTAGCTTAAGTATTATTTATTGAGTCTTCGTCATTGCTATTCATGTTCGCATTTTGTTTCTGCCTACCATATATATATATATATTATTGGGTCTGTTGTGTTTCATGTTAGCTTGAGGACTACACTTGGTTTTGTATTCTTGGATTGAGTGTGATTCATATTTTAATTGAGGAAGAACTCAAGAGTGGTAAAAGGCAGTGATTGTGAGCACAGTATCAGGTAAAAGCCAATAGAGTGTAAACACGAGTGGAGTGATATCATTCGAGTGTAAACACATGAGATTGTAAGGATTTACATATTTGCTTTACTTTCTTGTTATTTCTAATCTATTTGTTTAGTGTTGAGATGACAGGTCTAACCATTGATGAAAAGCTTGAGGCTTTGGATATGAAATTTAGAGATATGATCCTTATCCAAAAAAAAATAAATTTAGAGATATGATGGAGAATATGAATACTACTTTGGAAAGTTTGTCCAAGAGTGTAGAGTATTCAAACTGGTAGCGGTCCCAGAGCACCACCACCTCATAATGTACCACCACCTCATAATGTGCCACCTCGCCGTGTACCACCACAGTATGTACTCCCAGATGAAGAGGAAGCTGAAAATGAGTTTGATGATTCTGATGGTCTTGATGATGTTGAGGAGAGATTTCAGCCTGGGCATGATAGGAGGCCTAATAGGAGGTTTGATAGGAGGAATGATAGGAGGGATAAACGGTTTGATGATAGAGGTGCATTTGATGCCAGAAGAGGGGATTATGATAGGATGAGATATGGTAGACGAGGAGATGTAGATGGTGATCTAGGTAGCATCAAGTTCAAGATACCAACATTCCACGGCAAGAATGATCTTGAAGCTTATTTAGAATGGGAAAAGAAAATAGAATTGATTTTCAACTGTCATCACTACTGAGACGAGAAGAAGATCAATCTGGTAGCAATTGAGTTTACCGATTATACTATGATTTGGTGGATCAGCTTGTCTCTACTCGGAGGAGAAATTATGAGAGACAAGTTCAGACATGGGCAGAACTTAGAGGTCTCATGAGAAAGAGATTTATACCCGGCCATTACTATAGGGAATTGTATCAGAAACTACAACATTTATATGAGGGGACCAAGAATATTGATGATTATTACACCAAGATGGAAGTTTCCATGATCATGGCAAATGTAACTGAGGATGTAGAAGCTACTATGGAACGGTTTTTAAGGGGCTTGAATAGAGAGATTGCAAACATGGTGGAGTTGCATCACTATGTTGATTGGAGGATATGCTTCACATGGCTATCAAGGTAGAAAGGCAACTCAAACAAAGGTCAACATCCAGATTTGATACTCAGGCTACTTCTGCATGGAAGGGAAAATAGGTTCCGACTGAGAAGCGAGATGGAGGCTTTGACAAGCCTAGAGGCGAGTTCAGTGGAGGCTTTAATAAGCCTAGGGCCAAACCTAGTGCCAATGGTAAAGAGGCTGCAGAACCGAGTAAAACTAGACCAAAACCTGAGGGTGCAGCTACTAGAACTAAGGATGTAAAGTGTTTCAAATGTTTGGGCATGAGACACTATGCTTCACAATATCCCAATAGGCGTACCTTAGTGATTGATAAAAAGAGTGGAGAGGTGTACTCTTTCGATAGTGAGGTTGAGGAGGAGATGCCAGAGTTGGAGGATGCTAGTGACCGTGAGGGAGCTGCATACCCGCTGAATAACTTATCCTTAGTTGTCAAGCATGCTTTGAGTGCATGTTGTAAATGATGAGAGTGTGCAGCAGAGGGAGAACGTATTCCATACTAGGTGCCGTGTGAATGGCAAGAGGTGTAGTATGATCATAGATAGAGGCAGTTGTACTAATGTTGCTAGCACAGCTTTGATTGAGCGATTGGGGTTGAGTTGCTTGAGACACCCTAAGCCTTACAAGTTACAGTGGTTAAATGATTGTATGGAAATAAGTGTGACAAAGCACGTATTGTTGAGCTTTACCATTGGACCATACACATATGATGTCCTATATGATGTGATACCGATGCATGCAGGACATATTCTTTTGGGCAGACCGTGGCAGTTTGATAAGAAGGTTATTCATGATGGGTTCAAGAACAAGTATTCTTTTCAGCATAAGGGAAAACCCATTACATTATACCTACTTACACCTGCACAAGTCCATGAAGATCAGGTTAAGTTGTAACTTGAGCATGACAAAGAGAGAGCGAATGGAAACACCACCTTGGGTGAGACTAGTGAGAGTGATGTATCTAGTGAGAAAAATACGGCCAAGCCATGAGAGTTCCCAAGGGGAATGTGAGTGCACGTGAGGGGGAAACAAAAGAGAGAGTTAAAAAGAGTTTCTATATGTGTGAGGGTGAAGCGAGGAAAGCGTTCAAGGCTAGCAAGCTCATGCTATTGTTAGTCTATAAGGAGTCTCATATTTATTTTACTAACACTGACCATTTGCTTCCTATGTCTATTTTATCTCTTTGCAGGATTATAGTGACGTACTGACATAAGACATACATAGTGGGCTTCCACCCATTGGAGGTATTGAGCACCAGATAGACTTCATACCTGGGGCAGTCATTCCTAATAGACCAGCTTATAGAAGAAATCTCAAGGAGACAAAAGAGCTACAAAGGCAAGTACGGGAGTTGATGCACAAAGGGTATGTAAGGGAAATCATGAGTCCTTGTGCAGTACCAGTGCTTCTAGTTCCTAAGAAAGATGGGACATGGCATATATGCGTTGATTGTCGAGCTATCAATAATATTACGGTAAAGTATCGTCACCCCATTCCTAGACTAGATGACATGTTGGATGAATTGCATGGTTCCAAATTTTTTAGTAAGATTGATTTAATGAGTGGATACCATCAAATTCGCATGAGAGAGGGAGATGAGTGAAAAACTGCATTTAAGACTAAGTATGGCTTGTATGAATGGTTAGTTATGCCATTTGGTCTTTCAAACGCACCTAACACATTTATGAGATTGATGAATCATGTTATGCGTGCATTTTTAGGTAAATTTGTTGTGGTTTATTTTGATGACATCTTAGTTTACAGTAAAACAGTAGATTAACATGTTATGCATTTGAAACATGTTCTTGATGTGTTAAGGTAGGAAAAAATGTATGCTAACTTTGATAAGTACACTTTTTGTATGGATAGAATTGTTTTCCTTTGATTTTTTGTGAGTGCAGATGGCATCGAGGTAGATTTGGAAAAGTTGAAGGCAATTCAGGATTGACCAACACCAACAACAGTGACAGAAGTCAAAAGCTTCCATGGATTAGCAAGCTTCTACCATAGATTTGTTAAAGACTTCAGTAGTATTGCAGCACCACTGACTGAAGTAGTGAAGATGGCTTGGGAATCCAGGACTGGAGCCTTTTAGGGCAGGAATTCACCGAATGGCCAAAAACAAGTAGTACATTTCACATGAGGGTGCCTGGATTCTGGTCTTTAAGAAGAAGAAAGGCAAGGGAGCGACTGTGATGTGATTCAGGATGTTCCCACTAACATGGTTCTTATTTTGGGTGAGTGCTCTTCCAATAGGTTGGAATCGGCTCTGGTAACTCCTCTTATGTCTGTGTTTTCGTCTGAGGCAGTTATTACAGAGGCAGATGGTAAGGAGGAAAGTGAATATTCCCGTGCTTCTTCTCTTCTTGTCGAGGATCTTCCTAAGTCTATTTTAGCTAAGTCTCCGCCTTATGAAACTTATGATTCTCCCACGCCCAATGATAACAGTTTGGCTAATAAGGTCATTGATTCTCAGAAGATCAGGAAATTGGTTTAGTAACAAATCTAGAAAGGGTTCTGGTGGAAAGAGGAGTCAGAAACGGCAATCCCCGAGAGGGGGTCGACGACACTGATTTGTTTGGGTTTGGCTATACTCTTCTCTGTTTTAATGATTTTTGGTTGTTGGAACATTCAGGGTCTCAATGACCCAATTAAACAAGCTGAAGTTAGGAGATGAGAAGCTTTCTTTGTGTGGTTTATTTGAAACCAAGGTAAATGAGGTTAATTTTGTGAATGTCTCTCGTGCGATTAATCCTTCATGGAAGTTTTTTTGCCACTCTGATTTTCTTCCGTATGGCCGTATTTGGGTGTGTTGGAACCCTAGTGACATTGATGTTAGCATTATTTGCTCTTCATCTCAAGTTATTCATTGTAGTGTGTCTCATATTTCTGGGTTGTGGACTTGTGTAGTTTGGGTGGTTTATGGTGAGTGTGACTACGAGAAGCGTCGGGAGCTTTGGGCCGACTTGGTTTCCAGTGGTAGTGTTTTTGATGACTCTTTGTGGCTTGTTTTGGGAGACTTCAATGTTATTCGCTCTCCGTTTGAGCATTGTGGTGGCTCTGTGGCAGGGCCGGCTTGGAAAGATGATTTGGGCTGTTGTTTGGGTCAGGCTGGTTTGGATGATCTTCAGTTCTCTGGTTGTCAGTTTACTTGGTTCAATAAGCAGATTCAGTCCCCTATTTGGCGTAAGTTGGATTGTGTTCTCGCTAATTCATCTTGGGAGTGTCTCTTCCAGGGTTCTGCTGCCCGCTTTCTTCCCCCTCAGATTTCAGATCATTCTCCTATGGTGGTTAAACTTACAAAGCTCCCTAAGAGGAAAATTCCCTTCAAATTCTTTGATTTTTGGGCAGATCATCATGATTTTCTCTCAGTTGTGGCTAGGGCTTGGGACATTGATGTTCATGGTACTCCGATGTTCCGTTTATATTGTAAGCTAATGAGTGTTAAGATGGCCTTGAAGAAGTTTAATGTCGAGTATTTCTCTCAGATTCCAAGTAAGGTTTTGGAGATTAGGAAGGAGTTGGATAGAGTGCAATGTGCTTTACATGAGTGCCCCAATGACCCCGCTCTGTTAGCTGAAGAAGCTAGTCTTTCGTTACGGTATGGTGACATGTGTCGTGCTGAGGAAGGCTTCAATAGACAAAAATCTCGTGTTCAATGGCTAAATCTCGGGGATCAAAATACTAAATTCTTCTTTACTACTATGAAGAGTTTTCACGACCGTAGCAAGATTACTTCTACCACTAAGGAGGATGGGACCCGTGTGGAGGATGATGTTTTGGTTAGAGATGAGATTGTATCTTTTTTTGAGACCCTTTTGGGCCCCCAACATAGTCAGCAGGATATTGATAGGGTTGCCCTTAGATCTTCAATTACTAGGCATGTGACAGCGGAGCAGAGTGAGTCTCTTGCCCGGGAGGTTTCTGATGAGGAGATTAAGGCTGTCTTGTTCGCGTTGAAGGACAATAAAGCTCCAGGCCCATATGGTTTTAATTCGGGTTTCTTTAAGAAGCCTTGGAGTGTTGTGGGGGATGATGTCCTTTGTGTTATTCACTCTTTCTTTTCCTCTGGACGTCTCTTGAGGCAGGTTAATACTACTTCTATTGCTCTGATTCCTAAGATTCCCAACCCTTCCCAGGTTAAGGATTATCGGCCTATTTCTTGTTGCAATACTATTTACAAGTGTATTGTTAAGCTTATTGTGAATAGGATCAAGGTTATCCTTCCTTCAGTGATTAGTCATAATCAATATGCTTTTATTGCGGGTAGGCGTATCAGCGACGATATTCTTTTATGTCTGGAATTGGTTCGGAATTATCATCGGTCTGGTGGTTCCCCGAGATGTGCTCTTAAGATTGACTTGATGAAAGCTTGTGACACTGTTCGTTGGGACTTTTTGGTTGAGGTTCTGCGGACTGTTGGTTTTCCAGAGAGGATGGTGGGTTGGATTCAGGAGTGTATGACTTCTACTAGGTTTTCTGTGTCTATTAATGGGGAGTTGCATGGTTTTTTCTCTAGGGCTCGTGGGTTGCGACAAGGTGATCCTATGTCTCCTTATCTTTTTGTCTTGGCTATGGAAGTTCTGTCAAGCTTACTTCATAAAATGGCTCTTAATCAGGATTTCAAATTCCATGGGGGCGGTGTTCTAAGAACCGTCTCACTCATATTTGCTTTACGTATGACCTTATGATTTTCTGTAAAGCAGATTCCTCCTCGGTTTCCTTGATCAAGGATTGTCTCAGGCAGTTCAGTGGTTTATCAGGTTTAATCCCGAATCCTGCTAAATTCATTTCTTTTCCTATGATATCTCTCATACCCTTCAGGACCAGCTGCGTCATGTTCTGGGCTTCCAAGTAGGGATTCTTCCAGTGCGGTATCTGGGAGTCCCTTTGATTTCTACTAAACTCCGGGCCTCAGATTGTGCTTCTCTTGTGGATCATAATGTTATGCGTGCTAAAAGTTGGAGTGGTAAGTTTCTCTCTTATGCGGGGCGGCTTCAGCTCATTAAATCTATTTTATTCTCCATTCAAGTTTATTGGTCTTCTTTATTTATTCTTCCTAAGTCTGTTATTAGGAAGGTGGAGACGATTCTCCGTTCTTTCCTTTGGAATGGTAGTGAGCTCACATCTTCTGGGACGAGAGTGGCTTGGAGTAGAGTTTGTTTACCTCCCAATGAGGGGGGTTGGGGATTAAGAGATTGGAATCTTGGAATAGTGCGGCTATTGTTAAGCACATTTGGTTCTTTTGTTCTGGCCAGGTTTCTTCTTGGTCGAATTAGGTTCAGTCTTATTTGTTGAGGGGGAGAAGTTTTTTGGAGGTGCCTTGCCCTACAGATTGCTCTTGGAGTTGCCGTAAGATTTTGGAGCTTCGTTATTGGTCCCGGTGGCGGATGAGAGTTAGGATTGGGAATGGTGATAAGACTTTATTATGGTTTGATTTTTGACATCCTATGGGTCCGATTGTGGATACGTTGTGTGAGAGAGTTATTTATGACTCTGGCTTGGATAGCATGGCTATAATTGCTTCCATTATTTCTGATTCTTCTTGGCGATGGCCCCCATCTAGGTCTGCCGCCCTTGTTGATCTGGTCCGGGCCCTTCTTCTGAATCCTTCTAGCTTGAGGGAGGATGAGCTTTGGGTGGATGATAGTAGAGGGAGATTTTCAGTGGATAATGCCTGGAATGCTATGTGGTCAAGGGGAACCTTGGTGCATTGGTTTCGAGTTGTTTGGTTCCGGAAGGCCATTCCCCGCCATTCCTTTTTGCTTTGGATTCTATTCAGGGAGGCCTTTGTACTCATGATAGTTTGATGAGGTTTGGTATTTCTGTTTGCTCGCGATGTATTCTCTGTGGTTGTTCTAGTGAGGATATTGATCATCTTTTCTTCCAGTGCTCATTCTCTTCTAAGGTCTGGTTGATTGTGCTGGCTATGTGTGGGTTAGATTAGAGTTGCCGAGATTGGCTTCAGACTGTTGAGTGGATGTGTCAGTTTTCTGACGCCTCTTTACGTCATTTTCTTGTTCGGTTGTCCTTTGCCGCGTCAGTTTACCATTTATGGAGGGAGAGGAATGTTCGCACTCATGATGCGCATATTCAGCCTGTTTCTGTCCTGCTTAGTGATATTGTTTTTGATGTTCGGATTCGTGCTAGCTATTTACGGAAGGTGAATCCATATTATGACAATAAATGGCTTCACATATCCTGGCACTTGCCTGATGACATTTTCTGTTTGATCTTTTTTTGCTTGTAGCCTTTCGGCTTTTCTTGTAGGAGGGCTTGTTCTTTCTAGCTGTCTGGGGTATGCCCCTTTGCTCTTGTATAGTTTTCTTTTGGTTATTACACTTACTTTATCCAAAAAAAGTAATGAAGAAAATTGTTGGCTTCAATGACAAGGATTTGTATGCACTAGTGAGAGCCCTTGAGACTTGGCAGCATTATTTGTGACCTCGAGAGTTTGTGATCCACACAGACCATGAATCATTGAAGCATCTGAAGGGCCAAGGTAAGCTGAACAAATGACACGCAAAATGGTTAGAGTTTGTTGAGACAATTCCATATGTAATCCGCTACAAACAAGGTAAGGAAAACATTATCGCCGATGCACTATCGCGAATGTATGCTTTACTTACTTCATTGAGTGCAAGAATGCTTGGGTTTGAATTTATTAAAGAACTTTATGCTAGTGATATTGACTTTAGTACTATCTATGCGACATGTGAAAAGTCTGTTTTTAGTAAATTCTACCAACATGATGGGTTTCTATTTAGGGAGAATAGATTATGCATTCATGTTTGTAGTATGCATGAGTTGTTAGTGAGGGAAGCATATGGGGGAGGTTTAATGGGGCACTTTGGCATTGCCAAAACCTTAGGGGTATTGAGTGAACATTTTTATTGGCCTAAAATGTGGAGAGATATTGAGCGTTTGTGTGATAAATGCTTAACTTGTAAACATGCTAAATCTAAGGTTATGCCTCATGGGTTGTATACACCATTGTCTATACCTAGTGAGCCATGGGTTGATGTATTGATGGATTTTATCTTGGGATTACCTAGGACTAAGAAGGGTATAGATTCCATCTTCGTAGTGGTTGATAGGTTCAGTAAGATGGCACACTTTATAGCATGTCATAAAACTGATGATGCCACTAACATTGCTGACTTGTTCTTTAGAGAAGTAGTACGACTCCATGGGATTCCACAGAGTATAGTTTCAGATCGTGATGTCAAATTCCTTAGTCACTTTTGGAAAGTTTTATGGGGTAAGTTGGGAACTAAACTTTTGTATTCTACTACTTGCCACCCCCAAACTGATGGCCAGACTGAGGTTGTTAATAGGACTTTGACTCAGTTATTGCGTACTATTATCAATAAGAACTTAAAAACCTGGGAGGATTGTTGTTTGCCTTTTGTTGAATTTGCATATAATCGTATTATTCATTCCTCTACATCTTACTCACCATTTGAAATTGTTTATGGTTTTCAGCCATTAACTCCATTAGATTTGTTACCTTTGCCTGTTGATGAGCATACGGGGCTAGATGGAAAAAGGAAAGCCGATTTGGTGAAGCATATACATGAGAAAGCAAGAGAGCAAATGCAACGAAAGAATGAGCAATATGCTTCTCATGGTAATAAGGGAATAAAGTGTGTGGTATTTCAGCTTGGAGATTGGGTTTGGGTATACATGCGCAATGAGAGATTTCCTGAACAACGTAAATCTAAGCTACAACTGAGAGGGGATGGTCCATTTTAAGTCTTGGAACGGATTAATGACAATGTATACAAGCTAGATTTACAAGGTAAGTATAATGTGTCTACTATATTTAATGTTTCTGACTTAACTCATTTTGATGCAGGTACAGATTCGAGGTCGAATCCTTTTCAAGAGGTAGAGGATGACATGATCCAGGCCGATAACAAAGCAAAAGACCCATTACAAGTACCAGAAGGGCCAATTATGAGGCAGAGGACCAAAAGACTCAGAGAAGCAATGACGGGATTAGTTCAGAGTTTTATGGCTGATTGCAACAAACAAATAGAGACGCATGTGGGCTTCAATAGAGAGAGCCCAAAGCCACTTCATTTGGCCCAAATCTGTTTTGAATGAAGCTTCACAGGCCTTTGAAGACTTGAAGACTTTGGTATTTTTGTAATTTAGCCTTTAGGCGCATTGTTGCCTTATGTCTGTAGGGTTTCTCTTTGTAACACTATTTAAGCTTTCTTTCTTTTTCATTTTGAAAACAATCAACAAATTTGAGAGAATATTACAGCTTTATGCTTTTTGACTATGGCCAAATTCTTGTAAGGGAAGGATTCCCCTTTTCAAGTTAAAATCAACTTATCTAAGTTTGGCAAACTTAGTGGCGTCTCCATTGCTAGCAAAACACTACAAGGAATCATCTTAAAGGTTCTCAAGGGCAAGTTCTTTGTGGGTCTTCTTTGTGGCCTTGGAAGGGTTTTGTTCCTACAAAATCAAATCTGCGGTTCTTGGGGTTATGTCTGTTGCTTGGGGTTTGCTTGGATTTCAAATCCAAGTGGGTTTCTTGTCAGTTAGTGAGGCACAAGTTGTCGCATCGAGCGATGGTATAGATGATCCATTGACCTATCGTAGTGCAATGGATGATTCTGATAAAGAGGAATGGCTTAAAGCCATAAACCTAGAGATGAAGTCTATGTACTCCAACTCAGTCTGGGAACTTGTAGACCAACCTGATGGGGTGAAACCCATAGGTTGCAAATGGATCTATAAGAGGAAGAGAGGAGCAGATGGGAAGGTACAGACCTTCAAGACTAGGCTAGTGGCCAAGGGTTATACCCAGAAAGAGGGAGTTGACTATGAGGAGACTTTCTCGTCAGTAGCCATGCTCAAATCCATCCACACTCTTCTATTCATTACCACATATTATGACTATGAAATTTGGCAAATGGATGACAAGACTTCATTCTTGAATGGCAATCTTGATGAGTGTATTTATATGATACAACTAGAGAGGTTCATAGCCCAAGGTCAAGAGCAAAAGGTTTGCAAACTGCAAAGGTCCATTTATGGACATAAGTAAGTATCTCGATCTTGGAATATAATATTTGATACCACGATCAAGTCTTATGATTTTGAGCAGAATGTTGATTAGCCTTGTGTATACAAACGCGTCATTAACGGGAATGTGTTTTTTCTTGTTTTATACGTCGATGATATTTTACTCATTGGGAATGATATAAAGATATTAGCGGATATGAAAACCTAGCTAGCTAACCAATTCCAAATGAAAGATTTGGGAGAGGCCAATTATGTTCTTGGGATTCAGATACTTTGGGATCGCAAGAAACGGCTGTTAGCTATGTCTCATGCATCCTATATCGACAAGATCCTTGTGCGATTTGGGATGTAGAATTCCAAGAAAGGTAATCTGCCTTATCGGCATGGAATTCATTTGTCAAAGGAACATTCTTCTAGGATACCTTAAGATGTTGAGGAAATGAGACATATCCCATATTCCTCAGCAGTTGGTAGTCTCATGTATGCTATGTTATGCACGAGACCGAACATCTATTTTACAGTGGGAGTAGTCAGTAGGTTTCAGTCGAACCCAGGATTGGATCACTGGGTGGCTGTGAAACACATTCTCAAGTATTTTAAGAGAACGAGAGATTATATGCTTGTGTATTCTGGTGAGGATATGATCCTAAGGGGATATACAGACTGTGATTTTTAGACAGATGTCGATTCTAGGAAATCAACATCTGGATTAGTGTTTACCCTATATGGTGGGGCTATAGTATGGAGGAGTATAAAGCAATCTTGCATTACTGACTCCACCATAGAGGCTGAATGTGTAGCAGCTTGTGAAGCAGCTAAAGAAGCAGTCTGGCTCCGTAAATTCTTGGTAGATCTGGAAGTTGTTCCAAATATGGATAGACCACTCACACTTTATTACGATAATAATGGTGCAGTGTCAAACTCCAAAGAACCAAGAAGCCACAAGAGGGGAAAGCATATAGAGAGGAAATATCATCTCATCAGGGAGATATTGCAGAGAGGAGACGTTACCGTCATAAAGATTACATCTGTAGGGAACCTGGCTGATCCGTTTACAAAGACCTTGTCGGAAAAAGTGTTTGAAGGTCACCTAGATGGTCTAGGATTATGTGACATGTCCCATTTTCTCTAGTGCAAGTGGGAGATTGTTGGGATGTATGCCCTAGAGCTACATATGATGTGAACGGCTTTATGTGGTTTGAAATAAAGTGATGCATTATTCATTTATCAAAGTGTTTATTTAATTTTCGCATATTATAAATTATCTTGAATACCCTAGATTACTTATGTACCTTCAGACTAAGTGTATGAGTGTCATACACAAGAGGATTTAAGTCTGAAGTTAGTAATCTCAAATAGTCCATAGAGAGCAAACAAAGTGGGTACTTTATTTGTGGTTTATCTATAGCTGCGGTCCATTCTATATTTGTATGGCGACCTTGATCTGGGATCGTCCATGTAGAGACATGAGAATGGAGGCACCTTGTATAATATGATCATATAGGACTGGACCCAGATGGAAATGACATTCTTTTAATATCTGTTAAACAAAAAAAGTCATTTTGATCTACTAGATGGTCATTTATATATTGATCTTAATCCTGAGTGTACTATGAACTCCTGTATGGCAGGTTATGTCCTTTGATTTACTAAGGTGAGGTTGGTGTAGCAGTCCGGACCAATAGCTACGTACCTTGGGGGCATGGTCTGTTTTGTAGCTGGGAACGTTTTACATAGATATGGAGTTCACTCCTTCTTGCGAGAAGTAGAGGAGTATCTTTCTTAAGGGTTGATTCGGTACTTGAACGGTTAGAGTGCTCAAGTCTTTCTATTACAAATAGAAAGATTAAAATTCATAATAGTTATGAATAAATCGTTCATTAGAGAATCAATTGTACTTAAGGTAAAAATAATTAGAGGGGTATAACAGACATTATGACCCGGCTCAAATTACGAGATACTCGTGAAGGGTTAATCTATATGTAGTGACTATATCGATGGACACTGACTTGGTTCGTCTTAATATATCATCTACGGCAACGAGAGTGCAACTTCGGATTTTTAGTGGAATAACCTGGAGTTAATAATTCGAAATATTTAATTAAGAGCTTAATTAATATTTCCAAATTATTGGAGCTCGGAACTGTAGGTCCATTTGGTCCCGTGCTAGCTCGATATACTATAGCGGATTTAGTATAATTGGATGGTCCAATTATACACTCACACATATATAAATATTATTAATATGATTAATAATGTTAATCGTCACACTTGAAACTTTATATTAAAAGTTAATATATAGTTTTTGTAATTATTTGATAATTAAACACTTGGCATTTAATTATATATGATATAATTAAATAAAAGGTTAATTGTGTAAATTCCAAATTTTGGGTTTTGGAAACCTTTGGACTTTATTTGGAAGTTACATCTCTTTTAATAGGAATTAATCTTTTTATTTTGTAACATCCTTTTCATTATGGAAGGTTAATATTGATGTTACAAAAATCCATATTTTCTTATGCCATGGCCGATTATTACAAGGGTAAAAAAGGGAAGGTTTTTGTTTTATTTTGTAAAATTAAACCCTAATTATAAAAAGGAAAATGTGATTTTTCTTTTGATAGAACTCCCATTCTAACCCTAGCCATATTTCTTCTTTTTCACCAATTCTCTCAAAAGTTGAGAAATCAATAATAAAAGGAAAAAAAAAAAACAAATAATCAAAAGAACAAAAGATGTTTGTATGACTTAATCCCTGACCGGTGCTTACACACGCGTATAACGCAAGCGCACGTATCGTTCAAGTAGTATAAAAAGTATCAATCCCATGAGGACTTAAAACCTTTGCTATTAATTTTTTATGAGGTCAAATGTTTACAAGTATCTAATAGATTGTTTGATTGATTTGAAAATGTGACGATTCTAAATTAAAAACAAGTAAATAAAATTTCTTGAAAGTAGGTTTAAGAAAATTCAATATTAAAAACTATCTAGGGTTGTGAATCCTTCCAATATCTATTAAAGATGAAGTGGTTATCTTACAGTTGGGTAATATATTAATTTATTAACCTGGAACACTAAATTATGTAAAAGCCTTTTCCGATGGTCGATTACAAATACCCAGTATAACCCAATTAACCATATGTATATGTCAACCAAATTACCTGGATTCATTAAGTTTAAGTTCCAATTATGGCTACCCCCGCCCGACAGGTATATTCCTATCCTGTAAGGAAATCTATTAAAGGGTTATCTATCCTCAAGGAAGATCGTGGGATATTGAGTCTAATGTCTTTAACCTAAAATCCCTTTTCCAAGTTCATTTTAAGTTTACCTAATCAATTTTATTAATGGCCAGTTAATAAAAAGCATTAAGATTAAGACTCAATAAATAAACATTTATATTACCCAAGCTATAATCTAACCCCTTATAAACCGGTGATATTGGATTTCATCACAACCCCAGATAACTGGCTTAGTTACGACACATATTTATGGGTAGTAAAAATTTAAATAAAATAAAAGACATAAAGTAAAATACTGAAAAGTAAATTGCTGAAAAGTAAAAAAAGTAAAAAAGTAAAAGTAAAAAGTAAAAAGTAAAAAAATAAAAGTAAATTACTGAAAGTAAATTGCTGAAGAGTAAATTGCTGAAAAGTAAATTACTGAAATTAAATAAAGTAAAAGTATAATAAAAGAAAATGCTGGGGTTAGAGGATCAACTTTTATTACTACTATTTTAGATATCTCCATTAATATAATATATTAACTTTACGTGATAATTACCAACCAGCCATAAAGGCGGTATCCTGGTTAAGTCAAATTAATAATTAATTACCAACCGACCAACCAGGCGGTATCCATACTTAGTCAGGTTAAAACCAATTTATAATTAATTACCAACCGGCCAATATAGCGGTATCCTCATTAAGTCAAGTTTTAAATAGTTTATATATTATAATTAAGGGAGATTAATCTAAATAGCAATAATAAAAGCTTTACCTTTCACCCCAACAAAGGGGAATTACCTCCCCATTGCTTGAAAAATAAAAACTGCAAAAGTAAAGAAAGGAAAAGATTGTGCGTAAAAGTAAATTGCGGAAAGTAAAAACTGAAAAATAAAGAAAAGAAAGTGCGAAAGCGGAAATTAATTACTGAAAGCTGTAAATAAACAAACAAGATACAATCTTCTTATTTATTCTTTAGGAATTTCAAAGAAGAAAGTATGAATTTTACAAATGAAATGGCTTGGTATTTATAGGCAAAATTTTGCCTCCATCAAATCATCCATCAAATTCTTCACCAAATCCATTATTAATTTCTCCACTAATTACTCCACCAAATCCATTATTAATTTCTCCACTAATTTCTTATCATGTTTGGTGATGATTTGATAATTTTATTATTTATTTATTAATTTATTTTTTGCTTTGAAAATGACTTTAATAATTTCATACAACAGACTTCTGGATGGTTTATCAATTTCGGTCATGAAATCTTCATAATTCGAAATTATTTTGTCTTTCAAAGTTGTATATCTTCGAGTCTTATTTAATCTGGCACTTGAATCAGCTCCATCCGATATCGGAGTGAAACGTTATGCCAAAATACGACAGATGCGCAAAACTGGAATTTCCAAAACTGCACTTCGTTAAAACGCCATTTCAAGTTTCCAATCTCCAAAATTAAAATATCAAGTCCAATAATTGCCCTTATTTGACCCATATTTCGTCCTAAATGATTTCATTGAGACCCGATATTATTTTATCTGTAAAATAAACTAAAACATATCAAAACGTTCATCAAACCCGAGAAACTAAACAAAATATTAAGTTAAAGGGGCGGTAAATATTGATATATTTTCCGCTCATCAATCCCTAAATCGTTTAGAGATTATTTTATGAGTCTTGCCCACATAAGTATTCGTTGGTAATGAGATATAGCACGAAAGACTTTGTGGTATCGAACTTTTCTTCATCTTCATCTTATTTTCTTGTTCACGGCAGTGAGGCTAAAAATTGCTCATTGCCCTATTTACTTGGTGAAACGGAGCCCGGTTTGGTTTCGTTTTAATCCAGAATTTTTAGGGAACATATAGTGGTGCTTTGGGGCTGTTTTCAAGTGAAAAATCAGAACCAAAACACAGCCACTATCCACGCAATTTCAGGGGCTATTCAGGAGTGTGCTGGGCGCATTTCGGGTGCTAAAATAGTCCATTTTATGCTGTTGTTTGGGGTCTATACGGGGGCTGTTTCGGGGCTGAAATTTTACTTAAAATAGTAGCAAAACTTCAGTGGTACTACTGGTTCCATTCGGCATTCAAAAGAGAAGGGCGGGAAATTTTTTCAAGTCTGATCTGTGTGCCTAAGACATTTTCGCTGCGCGAGGAAAGCGTTTCCTACAATTTCTGGATTGATGAGAACCACAATAGATTCTGCTGCTGGAGGAGCATTAATGGAAAAATAAGAAGATCAGGCCTGGACTTAATTGAAGAAATGGCCTACAAAAATTCCTTGTGGCCAACAGAAAGAAGCATGATCCATCGAATAGTAGAAATCCCCGAAATAGGAGCCAACACAGCAATGAATGCCAAGCTGGATCAGATATGTAAATATCTGGAAACTCTTAGCATGTAGGGTAATGCTGGATCCACAAGTTCACCATATGGAGGAGCACCAGAGGCAGAATCTTACAACCAAATGATGAGACTGTAAACTATGTCAGTAATTTCAACAGACAGGGAAATAATTCATATTACAATACCTACAACCCAGGTTGGAGGAATCATCCCAATCTCGCATGGAGCAACACTGCATAGCAAATGAACAATCCACCACCAGGATTCCATCAGTAGAACAAAGGCCAGAAGTATGAAAAAGAACTAGGAATAACAAAAGTGCTTGCCCAGATGAAAAAGCAAGAAGCCAAATATGATGCTATGTTTCAAGCCCAAGCATCATTGAATCAAAGCCAATCTACTTCTATAAAGGCACTGAAAAATCAATTAGGACAACTGGCCAATACTCAGAGTTACAGACCGCAAGGTACCCTTCCTAACAACACAGAGCCAAATCCAAGGAATAGAGGGAAAGAGTAATGTCAAGCCATCACTTTGAAAAGTGGCACTGAAATCAACAAAGATGTTGGAGTCAAGGCATCTGTTGAGTAAGTTCCAAAAGAAAGCAGCGAAGTAGATCCATGGATGGAGGAAAAAGAGGTAAAAGAAAATGATCGAGAAAGATTTACTCCACCTCCACCTTTTCAACAGCGTCTCCAGAAACATAAACTGGACAAGTAGTTTGCTCGATTCCTGGAGATATTAAAAAAGCTGCATATCAACTTCCATTTGCAGAAGCGTTGGAGCAAATGCCTAGTTATGTTAAATTCATGAAAGATATTCTGTCACGAAAGAGAAGATTGGGAGATTACGAAACTGTAGCATTGATAGAAGAATGCAGCGCCATCATTCAGAGGAAGCTTCTCCAAAGTTGAAAGATCCTGGCAGTTTCACCATCCCTTGCACCATAGGAGAACATTACTTCGGTAAGGCTTTGTGTGATTTAGGTGCTAGTATTAACTTAATGCCTTTGTCCATTTACAGGAACTACAGATTGGAGAAGCAAAGCCCACCTCAGTCACTCTGCAACTTGCCGATAGATCGCTCACATTTCCGAGAGGTGTAGTGGAAGATTTATTGGTCAAAATCGACAAAATCATTTTCCCAATAGATTTCATTGTCCTTAACATAGAGGAAGACAAAGATGTACCCATCATCATTGGCAGACCATTATTGGCTATAGGTCGAACCATTATTAATGTACAAAAAGGTGACTAACCATGAGGGTACATGACCAAGAAGTAACATTCAATTTTTTAAAGCCATGAAATTCCCGAATGATGAAAAAGAGGAGGAATGTTTTAGACTTGATTTAATAGATAGTATCATCCAGAACACAGATGCAACGCAACTTTCCACGGAAAAACTTGAAGCATGCATCAACAATAATATTGACAGAGAGGTAGATGATGAGATTCTGGAATGTATCAACTATCTTGATGGAGCCTCTCACTTCAGATAAACACCACAGGTGGAAAGCTTGGAACTACTGAAAAATGAGCGAATTAAGCCCTCGATTGAAGAACCATCGCAGCTGAAACTAAAATCACTTCCGAGCCATCTCAAGTATGCATATTTGGAAAACTCTTCTGATTTACCTGTGATTATTTCTTCATCGCTAACATGGGTGCATGAAGATAAGTTCTTGAGAGTGCTACGTGAGCACAAAAGAGCTATTGGCTGGACTATAGAAGACATTCGAGGCATCAGTCCATCATTTTGCATGCATAAAATCCTGATGAACGATGAGTACAAAGCCACGGTGGAGCATCAACGGAGACTGAATCCAATCATGAAAGAAGTTGTAAAGAAAGAAATCATCAAATGGATGGACGCATGCATCATTTACCCCATCCTTGACAGCACTTGGGTGAGTCCTATGCAATATATACCCAAGAAATGAGGAATAATTGCAGTCACCAATGAAAAGAGCGAGCTTATTCCAACAAGAACAATGACTGGATGGAGAGTATGCATGGACTACAGGAAGATGAACAAAGCAACAAGGAAAGATCATTTCTCGCTACCATTCATTGACCAGATGTTTGACAGATTAGCGGGACATAAATTCTACTATTTTCTGGACGGATACTCAGGATACAATCAGATTTCCATCGCCCTAGAAGATCAGGAGAAAACCACTTTTACATGCCCGTATGATACTTTTTCTTTCCACATGATGCCATTTGGACTTTGTAATGCTCCTGCCACATTTCAACATTGCATGATGTCCATCTATTTAGACATGAAAGAACAAAGCATGGAAGTCTTCATGGATGACTTCTCAGTATTTGGAGACTCGTTCGACCACTGCTTGCAAAATCTGGAAAAAAGTGTTACAAAGATGTGAAGATACCAACCTGGTACTCAACTAGGAGACATGCCACTTCATGGTGCAGGAAGGCATTGTCCTAGGACGTCAGATCTCATAGAAAGGAATTCAGGTAGACAAAGCAAAGATAGAGACGATAGAAAAATTACCTCCACCATCATCCGTCAAAGGGATTTGAAGTTTTCTCGGGCATGCAGGATTTTACAAGAGATTTATCAAAGACTTCTCCAAATTGCTAAAGCTCTATGCAATCTGCTGGAGAAAGATGTGCCTTTCAACTTCACCAAAGAATGCCACCATGCTTTTGAGATCTTGAAACAGAAGCTGGTTTCTGCACCCATCATAGTAGCACCAGATTGGATGCTCCCATTTGAAGTGATGTGCGATGCCAGTGATTTTGCTGTAGGTGTAGTTCTGGGACAACGTAAGGCGAAAATTTTTCACACTATTTACTAGACCAGCAAAACTTTGAATGAAGCACAACTCAACTACACAACAACTGAAAAGGAATTGTTCACAGTTGTGTTTGCTTTTGATAAATTTTGCTCCTATCTGCTGGGTCCCAAAGTGGTGGTCTACACAGATCATTCAGCAATCAAATATTTGATCGAGAATAAAGATGCCAAGCCCAGATTGATCCGTTGGGTACTTCTACTTCAAGAATTTGACGTGGAAATCCGAGACCGGAAAGGGACAAAAAATCAAGTGGCAGATCACTTATCGAGGCTAGAGAATGGAGAAACAACTGGCAATGAACTGACAATCAAAGAAAACTTTTCCAGATGAACAATTTTTTTCCATCAAACAACAGGAAGTCCTCTGGTATGCTGACTATGTAAACTACATAGTATCGGGAAAATAGCCGTTGGAATGGACACATCAGCAACGAAATAAATTCTTCAAAGAAGTCAAACACTATGTCTGGGATGAGTCGTACCTATTCAAACATTGTGCAGATCAGTTATTATGACATTGTGTACCACATGAGGAGGTCAATAGTGTCCTGCAGAATTGTCATTCATCACCATACGGTGGACACTTTAGTGGAGATAAAACTGCAGCCAAAGTCTTACAATCAGGGTTGTTCTGGCCTACTTTGTTTAAAGATGCTCACTTATTCGTTCTTCAATGTGACAGGTGCCAGAGAACGGGAAATATTTCGAGGAGAAATGAAGAACCTCTTTAAAGCATTCTCGAAGTGGAGATATTTGATGTATGGGAGATTGATTTTATGGGACTCTTTATTCCATCATATGGAAACCTGTACATTCTGGTTGCAGTAGACTACGTCTCCAAATGGATTGAAGCAACAACACTGCCATCAAATGACTCCAAAGTGGTGTTAAAATTCTTTTAAAAGAATATTTTCACTCGCTTTGGAACACCTCGGGCAATTATCAGTGATGGTGGCACACACTTCTGTAACAGATACTTCGATGCACTCATATCCAAATACGGATTTACTCACAAAGTTGCCATTGCTTACCATCCGCAGTCAAGTGGGCAGGTTGAAGTTTCAAATAGAGAAATCAAAAGAATTTTGGAGAGAACCGTTGGATCAACAAGGAGTGACTGGTCTACAAAACTGGATGACGCATTATGGGCCTACCGGACAGCCTACAAGATACCCATTGGGATGTCCCCATATCGAATGGTGTTTGGGAAAGCATGCCATTTGCCTGTGGAGCTCGAACATAAAGCGTATTGGGCACTGAAGAAGCTAAATTTTGATCTGCAAGCAGCATGAGAGAAACAACTCCACCAACTAAACGAATTGGAAGAATTTTGCCTCCATGCTTATGAGAATGCGAAACTGTACAAAGAAAAGACTAATAAGTGGCATGATATAAAAACAGTACGAAGACAACTGGAACCAAGGCAACATGTGTTGTTATATAACTCAAGGTTGAAACTTTTCCCTGGGAAGTTGAAATCACGATGGTCAGGTCCATTTGTGATTACCCAAGTGTTACCCTACGTACTAGTTGAGATACATAACCCCAACTCCAACAACACATTCAGGGTCAACAGCCAATGTGTAAAGCACTAATGGGAGAATCATTTGAGCGACAAAAATAAAGTCTCACACTTGCTGATCCAGCTTAACGTTCGGGCAATCATGTCTAGTTGACGACGTTAAACTTAGCGCTAGCAGGGAGGCAACCCATGCAATTTGTGTATATATTAAGACTGGTGTGTTTTGTTTTTGTGTGTTTAATTTTTTTAGGAAAAGTCACAGATAAGATGGAAGACGTTCTCGTAAAACTTCACAAGCATTTTCCTTCTCTCCCTCAAAACTCTCTAATGAAAGTCTACAAAGCACGCATTGAAAGAATGAGACTTCTGATGATCAAAGGTATTCCTAGTGACATTCGTTGGATAATTGAAGCACGAGTCTGCTTACCAGGTGAGTTATCTGACTCTTTCATTTCATTTCTGCATGGTTTAGGAAAAAGCACCTATGTATAGAAGAGCTAAATGATTAAGTGTTTGCTATAAATGTGCACGCTGTACATGTAATACTCGTTGTCATTCTTTAGGAATGGTGTCTGATAACCGCAAAGATAAAATAAAATTCATTAAGGATGGCATGAGTAAGGAGTATTTAGATGACATATCATTGACTCTTGAGACGCATCCCAGTGGATATATGTATCACGTAATTCACAATTTACATACACAGTTTCAAAAAGAAAGACAATAATTAAGTCTCGGGAATCTGACTTTAAAAGACCCTGTTTGCCAATTTATAAGAAAATTGGATGGGAAGCTTGTCCATGACACATAGATGACATTCAAGCTGTTACTTTCTGTACATATTATTATCTCTTTGTCTTTAACTAATAATTGTGATTTGTTTTGTTATTTTCTTTTATTTTCGCCGACAGGATCCAGACTTTTTGACTTTCACAATTTATTTGACTGTTTAGCTAATAATTGTCATTTGGCAGATACTAGTGCTATTATTACTCAACCTTTTCTTAGGATCTATAAATTCAGCTCATCATTGCTCTCTTGTAGACATCCAGATTAAAGAGAAACTAATAATAAACAAAAAATGGAAGCAACTTCAAGAAGACAAGTTGTTAACATCTATGTGTTTTGCAGTACTAATTCTGTAACTAAACCAGAATTCGCTGAAGCAGCAAAATAATTGGGTAGAGTCATGACTGAAAGAAATATGCACTTAGTATATGGCGGTGGCAATCTTGGACTAATGGGGTATGTTTCAAGGGCTGTACATGAAGAATGTAGTCAAGTTTTGGGAATCATCCCAAAACCTTTAGCAGAGCGAATCTTATCGGAGAATCAATACATCATGCCAAGTATGTCCGAACGACTTGTTGAAATGATTAACTGTGCCGATGCTTTTATTACTTTGTCAGGTGGCTTGGGCATGATGGAGGAAATTTTTACAGTGTTATCTTGGGCAAACTTAAACATACACCAGAAACCAATTGGACTGTTTAACGTTGATGGATTTTTTTGACTTTCTTTTTGTGTTTTTTGAAGATGCCATGAGAAATGGGTTCCTTTCAAAACCCGTAAAAGATATCCTCTTCACTGCCAGAATAGCCAATGATTTAATTGACCAACTTTTAGCATTTGAACCACAAATTGACCCTATTCTTTCCAAGATAAATTGGTCTGATAATGATCGTGGTAAAAAGCGTCGGAAAAATTTGGATCTTAACCTTTAGTTTTCTTTTTAAATGTACAATTCCACGCTAATCAGGTACCGTCTTCTAAACTTTTCTTCTTCTTTTTAGACATTGGGGACAATGTCTCAATTAGGTTTAGGGGAGGGAAATAGTTGACTAGTATCTTGTTTTTTTTTTCTTTGTGTTGTTTTTAGTAAAAAAAAATCAAACAAAAAAATCAAATTGAATTTTTTTTTTTATGTTTTTAACTTGACTAACCAGGTGGAATTATGTTTGAGATAGTTGTGTAAGGAATTTCTATTCCTGAGACGTATCTTAACCTAATTCGTAACAAGTTAATTTTTGTTTATTTCCTTTTGAATTATTTAAATTCGTGAATTCTCCATAATACTGACTAAATTGGATCTTCATATGCTCATTTGACACGTATTATCAACATGCATGGTAACATACGGATATGGGTCGTAAGTGAAAAGTTTGTAATATTCAGTGCTCTAGTTTATTGGAAGAAGCATCTGAAAGCAATGGAATAAAAAAAAATTGTGTATATAAATAATTAACCATGCTTGTACTTAGTAAACGGATGTCTTGCCTCAGTAAGTAGTGATTGTTTGCGTCAAACAGTAAAAGCCTGAGTTAATAATAATAAAGTTTCTACTTAGTAACCGGACATCTTGCCTCAGTAAGCATTGATTGTTCGCGTCAAACGGTAGAGCGGATATGCCCTATACCCAACTTGTGGATGGGCTATATGTACATGTATTTGTAATATTTTCATTAATTAATAAAATGGAAATCTTTATTATACATGTCTTACATAATTTATATGAACCATCAAACACTGTAAAAAAGCCTTTGGAGTAATAAGATGATGGCTTCCACGCCTTATGAGAATCATTACTCTTAAACGTTCATAGTCATAGTTTTATGAATAATCTGGGCGTTCACAAAGCGGAGAGACTAGCATGATGATATGATCCGCCCATAAATGGGGTAGCCGATCTCATAGGCTACTAGCGGAGATCCGTTCGCTTGGTGTATCACATGGATGCATGAGTTGCTCGTGTCCACCGAACTGACCACCGAAAGTTTTCACATGGAGTGTTTATCCCATGTGTTTGTGAGAACTTTCATGTATCGATTGTATGACTAGTCCTTAGACTTGAGGTCTTTACAATCTTATGTGTGGATCAAATAAATTTGACATTCTCCTTCCCCGGTTCAAAAGATCCGGTCATAAGGGTATGATTGGGTCATTTGTTGAAACACATGAAGTTTGTAAAGATACAACAGAGAATCGCCACTCTCTCGGATAATATTTTCTTATAATAGTAGTATTACAGTTCACGGGTTGATATGTGTGATCAGTGCTTGAGACTGTGGCCGCAGCGGAAGAATCATGTGAGATTCTTGGGTTAGCATGATTAATGACACTATCAACATCATACATTTGACTATATGGGTAGACATTTTCCATAACCTAGGTCAAACGGTGGGGATACAGTGAGGCGAGTGACTGTATCATATGTAAATCGCATACATAATGGGTATATATATCTTTCCTTCTCATTTGGAGGCCTTGGCATGTTGCTTGATGTCAACCTTGGTCATTGAAATCGAACGACCATCTGATCGGAGGATAATTTATGTTCGATTAAATTATCACGATTCATTTCATGTCCAACTTGAGGGGAACCCAAAAGGTCACACACAACAAAGTCGAAATCAATGGTTAACAGTGCACAGTACAAATTTAACAGCATATATGATTGCTGTATGAATTGTTCATAAAAGGTTCAATGTGTTTAATTATTGAACAGATCATTTATGAGGTTCCATAGTGGCTTAGGGATTCGTGAATGACGATAGGGGCACTTTGGGAATTGGAATGAATGAATAAATAAATAAATAAATAAAACATGAATAGTAAATTTTTTTATTTGTTATTTGTTTTGAATTCCAATTCGGCCCAAACTCTTATTAGGGTTTTATAATCTCATTAAACCACTAAATTAAGATCCAATAGCTAAGATTAAATTAGCTTTTATCCCACATCAGATTCTTAATTAATTTTGTTGTCTTTGGAGCACCTATATAAACCCAATGAATTCTTTACAAATTTTTGCACCAAACCTCTCATATCTTGGGTTTATATAAGTGAGCAACTATAAAGTTTAAGAGTAAGCCACTAATTTTGAGGATCCTTAAGTCTAATTGACTAGAGGAACCTCGAGTTAAAATTTTTGAGGAATTTGCATAGGCTAGCACCAAGGGAAAAATACTCGTGCACTTAGGGCGTAGTCTTGCCATTGAGTTTTGGCTTTGGTGTGTGCATCTTTGGAGGCTACACACTTGGGTGGCTCTTTAGAACGTGGAAGAGCTTGCTAAGTTCGAGAAAAACTTGTAGATTGGAGGGAGGACTGGAGTAGTCTTCGGTTCAAGTAAGTCTTTTTCTTTCTTTATTTTAATTAGAGTTCTTATGATAGTTAGCATGTTTAGGTTTATGTTCTTTGCATATTTTATAAGTTTTTATGCTTAGAATATATAGTAACATACCTAGGCTTGTAGAATAATCAAAACAAATAGGTCTTGGGCAAATGGATAACGGCATCATAATTTACTTTATTTAATTTTCCGCTGCGCACTCGCGGCCGCTTCTCAACACTTTTAACAAATGAGATCCGAGTAATTAAGTTTGTAGGGGTGTCTTCACACTTTGGCCCTAAAGCCAACTGGTTTAGGAGTCACTGGCCCAAAGCTCGCTACATAGATTGAAGACATTGTAAATAAATAAAATAAATAAAAAATAAAAATACCACTGCCAAAAAAGTGTGAATTCTGATTTAACTTTAGGACAAAAATATTACTATCTTTTCAACTACACTTATGAATATTGTGGGTACAATGAATTTATTAATACCTTGTTAGCTGTGTATATGGAGAATGGTAAAAAGCATATGAGAATTTACTTATTTAGTAATTAAGAAAGAAAGAAAACAATTATTAACTTGGATAAGAAATTTCACTTGTTTAGTTACTAGCTTGTTTATTTTTTTATTTTATCTTTTTTCTTTTGTGTGCATTTCATTAACGTTTGTGGGTATCATCGCTGTAAACCGTCACGAGACTATAACTCGTCCACTAGCGACACTTAGGGGTTTAAAGGTTTGTTGCATACACTAAATGCAATCGTGATCCCTACAAAAGTGGCTTAGGTTAATTTAGTTTTTATTATTTATTTCATTTTGTTTCCATTTGTTTTGCTCGAAGACTAGCAAAATGTTAGGTTTGGGGGTGTGATGAGCGAAAAATATATCAATATTTACCGTCCCTTTTACTTAATATTTTGTCTCAGGTTATATGAACTTTTTGATGTGTTTTTATTTATTTTATAGATAAAATAAAATCAGGACTCAATGGAATCATTCAGGACGAAATATGGAACAAAGAATGGCAAAAACTGGACTTGACATTTGGATTTTGGAGGTTGAAAACTTGAAATGGCGTTGTAACAAAGTACAATTTCGGAAATTTCAGTTTTGCATAATTTTCGTATTTTGGCCATAATTTTGTATTCCGATATCGGATTAAGGTGATTCAAGTTCCAGATTAAAGAAGACTCAAAGATCTACAACTTTGACGTTTATAGGAATTTCGAATTCTGAAGTTTTCATAACCGAAATTGATGAAAAATATGAAATTGTGTTATACGTAATTACTAAAGTCATTATCAAAAATTAAAAAAAATGGAAAATGACAATTTACAATTGTCAAACTTCCACCAATCATTGGGTGCATGTTTGATGGAGTGTTTGGTGGAGTAATTGTTGGAGAAATTGGTGGAAGCCTTTATATTTGCCTATAAATACCAAGCCAAACTTTGTAAATTTTTCATGCTTTCTTTTGGGAATTTCTCCATGAAAACCTAAAAGAAAGTGTCTTGTATGTTTATTTAAGTTTTCTTGTATTTTTATTTTATTTATTTAATAAATTTTTGTGTGTTTTTAATTATATCATGAGTAGATGATCTCTTTTTGCTGGAGTTTGGGGTGAAACTCTTAATATAATAATTTAGATTTACTCCCTTAATTTAAATAAGTAATTTGAATTAATTATTTACCGCCTATATGGCCGGTTTTATATTATTGGACTTAGTTTCCGTCTATATAGTCGGTTTAGGTGCTAACCTTGTTACCGCCTACATGTTCGGTTTATATGATTTTGTTACCGCCTATATGGTCGGTTGGACTTTGGACAAATGACATTCACCACCTATATGGTCTGTTTTAATATAATTAATTCAAGAAATGATTAATTGATAAGGGAGTAATCTATATTTGAAGTATTAAAAGTGTAACCCCTAGCTCAAGTATTTTCTTTTTTGTTGTAATTTTCTTTACTTGTTAATTTTCTATTATGTTATTCTGTTTAATTATACATTTTGTAATTTTAGGTATGTTTTGTAACTAAACATATTATCTAGGGTTGTGATAAATACCAATATCAATGGTTTTATAAGTTGAGTTACTTTGTGTTTTGTGTGATGTTTTGGTTTATTTATTGAGTCTAGTTCTTAATGCGTCTTGTTGAATTGGCCACCAATAAGATTGATTAGGTAAGCTTAAATGAACTTGGAAAGGGGATTTTAGGTTTAGCCATAGACTCAATAACACACGATCTCACTTAGAGTGATTTCCCTCCAGGATATGAATATATCTGTAGGGCGAGTGTAACCATAATTGGAACTTAAACTTAATGAATTTGGAGTTTCTTAGTTAACATAGGAATATAATTAATTAAGTTACTTTGAATATTTTCATCTGACCATCGGATGAGGCTTATGAATACATTCGTGTTCCAGGTTAATAAACTGGCACATTGCATAGAAATAAGGTAATCAACTCATCTTTCGTAGAATATTGGTAGGATTCACAACCCTGGATATTTGCATATCATTGTTAATCTTGAAATCAACCTTAGTTTTATTTACTTGTTTGTTTAGGTAAATTCACCACCCAACCAACAATCAATTTGTATACTTGTGGACATTTAATTTCAACAATTAATAGCATTAGTGATAAGTCCTCATGGAATTGATACATTTATACTACTTGAACGATACGTGCGCTTACGTGTGTATTCAGCCGATCAGGTAGGTCAAGTATTTACATGATAGATCGAGACAATCTCAATTGATTAATATATGCGAGAATAACTCTTATTCATATATTAACCAACTACTGTTTGATTCGATCAAGGAATATAGATTAACAGTTAATCATTCATTTGGGAGTGTGGCCCGTTGTTTCGGGACCCTTGGAATTAACTAGTGAAGTGCCGTCATATGGTAGGTCAGTTCACTAGATACATCTAGAATCCCTATTCTCTCGGAATCCAAACCTGATATTGACCCAAAATGGACACCATCCGTAGGGGGACGAAAGCAAAGCTGTCTCGAGGCGCCTTTTGAATCTCACGTTTTCGGACTAACAACAGAGATCGCGGGATATATTGTCGTATATCTATCTCCCACTCACTATTTAGAGTTTAAGGTTTCTATTTATAAAATATCTAATATTTTAATTTAACTAGTGTGAATAAATTTATGGCGGCTAAATCATAACTCTTATTTACACTAGTACATTATTAGTGACCTAACCAATTTTAACTCTTAAATTTTGTATCACTAATTTCCATTAGTCTATACTAATTGTATTACTCAATTAAACTAATTTAATTAGAGTGCTATTAGTGACCTATTAATTTTAACTTTTAAAATACTAGAACACTAATTGGTTTAAAATTTTAGAATCCTAAAATGGTCAAGGTTTATATTAAACTATTTAATTATTCTTAGTGCGTTATAAAATCCAATGGTACGTGGAATTGTATCCCGAATGCAGACCACGTTACCGTCCATTTGAATTCGGCTATGGAATTTATGTACGGGTTTCCATCCTATATACCAATGGAATTTATTATGCACTTATTAAGCCCAATATATTAGAATTCAAATTTTGAACCATAAAGCCAATTAATCCAATTAATTATTTTTTCATGCATATCATATTCTAACTTAAACATTTTAAATCACATAAAATCACATTTCATGTCTATAATGATTATACATCCAATGCATGTTATGGCATGTGAAATGCAAGAGTAGGCACCCTAAGCTATATGACATGTTATTCAAACAATTCGAATTAAACATACATATAACATAAAAAAAATAGTTTGCATTGACCGGGCTCTTATTTTTCCTATACTAATCTAATAAGTACAAAAATACCCAAGGCATCCCCTCGGTCTTCAAATCACACTTCAAGGTGGTGTTGGCTCCTTTTGTGACTTCGGTGCTCCAAATTACAACAATTGAAATTTTTACATTGGAAAATTAAAATTACAACAATTGTAAAAATTGGCCTTATGGCCTTACATCCCAAAATCAAAACCAACAATAAAATAAGAGCCGAAAAAATTTACGACCAATGCAAAATCCATTCATCACATGAAAAACAATAACCATTCATCACATGAATATTATTTTCTGCCTACTCATCTAAACATGCATATCGATATTTATAACTCATATAAATATATAAAAACAGTAACTTTAAATGAAAAAGTGAAGGGTTAAGAACACTTTTCAACCTTGCTCTCGATGCCAATTGTAGGAAACGCTTTCCTTGCTCAGCGGAAACATCTTAGGCACACGGATCGAACTTGAAAAAATTTTCTTCCCTTCCCACTGAGTGGCCGAATGTTACTGCCACCACCACTGAAATGTTGCTTCAGTTTTAGACAAAATTTCAGCCTCAGAACAGTCCCTGAATATCCCCGAACAGCTGGACAAACACTAGACTGCTTTGGACCCAATACACACACAATGCACTACCGAAACATCCCCTGAAATGTATGGACAGCGGCTGTATTTCATTTCTGATTTTTCACTTGAAAACGCCCCAACACTGCCCCAAAACACCACAAAATGTTCTCCAAAAAAACTAGATTAAAACGAAACCAAACCGAGTTCCGTTTCACCAAGTAAAGGGGCGGCAATGAGTAAAATAAAGCCTCACTGCCGAGTACATACAAGAATAAGATGAAGATGATTATTTGTTCGACACCACAAAGTCTTTTGAACTATATCTCGTTACCAACGGAAACTTGTGTGGGAAAAACTCATAATATTAATCCCTAAACTATTTAGAGATTAAATCACACTTGTGTTTTGTTTTTATTTTTCTTCTTTTCTTAGTTTTATTTTTCTCAACTTTTAAGAGAATGAGGAAGAAGAAGAAAGGTGGCTAGGGTTCCAGAATGGATTCTCTACAAAAGAAAAAATAAATTTTTTCTTTTTATACTTAGGTTTGTAATTTTTAAAAATCATAAAACCCTTTCCCCATTTACCCTTGTAAAAAGCGGCCACACATGTAAGAATACCAAAAATTTTGTAACATTAATATTTACTTTCTTTAATGGAAAAGATGTTACAAAATAAAAATTTTAAATGTCATTTACCAATTTGTAACTTCCAAATTAAATCCAAGGGTTTCCAAAATCCAAAATTTATAAATTACTAACTTAACCTTTCATTTAATTATATCTAATATAATTAAATAACATGTGTGTAGACACTGCATTTTTGCATAGGCCCGATGATGAGCCTCGTATGGAGGCACTACCTGAAAAGTTGTGGAAGTTACGAAAAGCGAATGCCGGAAGGAAGGAAAGCCTCCAAAATTAGCACCTCATCGGATTCGAACTCACTAGCCAGCCTTGTTAGACATTATGACCCATAGCGTCACTGTTTTGTAAATGATATTGTATTATTGTACAAAATCAACTATGTGATAATGAAATTGCCTTTTGCCGTTTTGTAAAATTATTTACTTTGATATATTAATGGCAAAAGTCCATATGATTAGTTCCGTATTGAGATGATATGAGACAGTATCAATATAAAAGGTTTAATCATTAAATATCCCTAGTCGGAGTATTATCGAGATCGGACATCGATAATGCGGAATAGACTAGTATTGCACTTGTGCGAGTTGTGATGGCACAACGGCATAGTTCTCATATATTTAAGTATTGGATACTTATGCAAGTGCGATAGGAGGTTGTGTTTTACCGATGGTACGGAAAACAGCTTCGCTCTAGATAGACCCCGTGGAATCCCATTGGTAGTATGTCTGCGTGTCTATGGGAGGCCGCATCAGGGTAGGTGTATATGGTCTTAACCTGAGACTTGCATCGCTAGTACTTGCGACAATCGGTAAACTTTGGTTTTGGTGGTTCGGGGCTTTAACCGGTTCTGTGTACGCCTCTTCTGGGTTTATCGAGAATCATAGTGTACTGGATGTGATGTCAAAATGGAAGTATCACTTCAGACATATGGAGATGATGATCACGCAGGATACAGAACTAGTACTCTATAAAAGGTTGCAACCGTCGGGACAATATGACCAGGTCAGGATTGTCCGATTTAAAGAGACTAGTTGTTTGATATCCGATATATGTTTCGTACGGGGCAGACATATTTCCAGCCCCAGGCCTAACATGTGATCGTCTGATACTGGATCGATGTACGCGATACTACGGTATACTACGCTTGATAAAGATCTAATATTCCAATAAGAATATTTCTGGAGAATTGGGTAGGCATGGCGCTTTGCTAGAAGCCAACCTTGTCTTGTAAATCGGTAAAAACGTAGTACGAGGTACGTACGTGTTTGGATTATCCAACGACCGTATTTACTGCCAACATATCAGGAGATCTCTTGGGTCGCTTCCTGAAGATTCACCTATGATGTTTGATTCGAACTTTATTAATCTTGGATTAATTACGGAGAAACTTTATCTTGGATAAAATGCCTAATTAGGAGAGAGAACGATTAATTTGGAATTAATCGATAAAATAATATATTCGATATATTAAACGAAATTAGATTTCGATGCGGAATTAAAATCGGATTTTAATTCGGGCAAACAAATTAATTTAGAATTAATTCGTTAGCGATGTGAATAGTAATTTCGCTAGGCGTAATTATTTAATTCACGTCGCGACGGAAATTCGTTAATTCGGAATTAGCGAAACCGAGCCCGAAAGTGTTTGCGGACACATTCGTATTTTGAAACGAGTGGGACCCGCAAATCACATCGCGAAGTCTCATCACTTGACACGACTAGTTGATGGATGTATCTAGTCACCTTTATGGGATGATACATTGTCACTATTCTCAATGTAAGTTGGTGAGGCCATTTAATGGCTTTTGGGAGGGAAAACCTTTTCACGGTTTTTGAAGGGTTTTTTACCAACTATTTTTTTTTGGTAATTGTTATTCTTATCATCATTCACGTTTTTAAAACAAGAAAAGAGAAAAAGAAAACCAAAAGCCTCTCTCCCTCTTCTTCTTCTTGCTCACGCCGTGAGCCTCTACAAGGCAGAAAAATTGTTTTTCATTTCTCCATTTTTGCTAGCACAATGAGGGATCAAATGAGGTGATAGGGAAACAACCTTGGAGCTTGGAATACTAGAAGACTTGAAGCTTCTCTCCCTCTAGCTCTTGGCCGAAAGTTTCCACCTTGAAGACTCAAGGATTCTCTTCATCAATTTTCGTCACAAGCTTTGTAAGTATGATTCCGCCATGCTTCAAGCTTTGCATGTATAAATTTGTGTGTTTCATTGGCTTATACTTTCTTTGGGACTAATCATAGAAACCTACAATGGTATCATGGAGCCATGTTTAAGCATGAAATACATTAGGGTTTATTTGGGGAAAATTGATTGAAGCATGTTCTTGTGAAATTTGATGATAAAGTATGCTTATATGTATGATATATGATGTAATACATGATCAATTTTGAGAAAAATGCATTGGATGATTTTTCCCCAAAATGGTTGCTTTGGCCGAATGTGGAGGTGCTTCCACTGGTTTAGAATTTTTCATGCACAAGTTCATTAGATGACTTAAGTATGATTATATGTATGAAATATGATCTTATACATGATCAATTTTGAGAAAAATGCATTGGATGATTTTTCCCCAAAATGGTTGCTTTGGCCGAATGTGGAGGTGCTTCCACTGGTTTGGAATTTTTCATGCAAAAGTTCATTAGATGACTTAAGTATGATTATATGTATGATATATGATGTAATACATGATCAATTTTGAGAAAAATGCATTGGATGATTTTTTTCCCCAAAATTGATGCTTTGACCGAATGTGGAGGTCCTTCCACAGGATTGAAATTTTTTCATGCACAAGTTCATTAGATGACTTAAGTATGATTATATGTATGAAATATGATCTTATACATGATCAATTTTGAGAAAAATGCATTGGATGATTTTTTTCCCCAAAATTGTTACTTTGACCGAAAATGGAGGTCCTTGCACTGAATTGGAATTTTTGTGTACAAGTTCATTAGATGACTTAAAAATATATACGAATAATTGATTAGTGATTCAATTGGATTGAAAAACAAATCGAACTGCAAAAATCCCTCTTGGCTGAATGCAATATGACATGTTAAAGGACTTGATTTTTTGTTCAAATAAATGTTGGACATGTGTTTTAAACAAGTGATGATTAATAAATTAAATTGGTGTTTTTTGAAAATATTTGGTTTAATGAATTAATCATGGATTTACACTTTAATTAATTGAATTTTAAAATTTGGAATATTAAAATTTAATTAATGGGCTTTAATGTTTAATTGGGCCTTAAGTGCTTGAAATTGATTTTATGGCATTTAAGGGTGATTCCTTATTTGGGCTTGGTAATTGGGTTTGACCCACATTGACCAAAGCCCAAGCCTTTATAAATCAATTGAAAGCCCATCGGACTTTAATTAAACAAACATTGGATGTTAGTTGGGCTTGGAGACCCAATTAGATAAGATTTAGAATCTAAGTCTTTAAAGCACATTAAAAGTGTAAATATTTAATTTGGAATTAAATAAATTGAATTAGTATTGAATACGACTTAAATTGGATTTAACGAGTAGTTCGATATAATTCGTGAATTCGTACCTTATGTACTTATTCTCAAACGAGTTGGACTCGCGCAAAATCAAACCATTGTTTGAACATTGGATGATCACTTAAACAAAGACTAATTAATTGGATTTGATTGGTTGTATAGCATGCCTTGATTGAATATATATGTATGTGATGAATGAATAGTGTATATCGGATGGATATTAGAAGGGAAAGGGTAATTTTAGAAATTATTGTAAATTTAGAATTTTATAAATTGGACCTGCGTGTCCAGCCTTATCTCTTTTATCTCTTTGTATTCTCTTCTCACCTAATTCCCCTCAATGTAAATGAGGTTTCTCTTATTGTATTATGTAATTGGGTAGAAGTAGAATAATGTTAGCGGGGAGAGGAAAGGGAGTGATTTGTTCTAGGAACAAGTTGTTTTATATATCCCTCCGTATATCACTATTAATTTACTTTACGCACTTTATGATGTTTTAGAAGCATGCTTAGGGTGTATGATGATGAGACCTAACAAAGATAATAAATTGGTTGCCAATTACGCAAAAAATCCCTCAATTTATATTAAGCGATTATCCTTCCATTGAATGATTCTTGTTCAAGATCCAAAATTGGCATTGGTTTGTTGGCCAAAGTCAAGACCTTTGTCAATTGAGGATGTACTTGAATCATGAGAGTTTTGTTCCACATCGGTGTCTTGTCCAAGTTGTGATTTGTTGGCCAAAGTCAAGATCACTTCTTGTCCAATGACATTGATTACGAAACTTTCCTTGTCAATGGGTCCCGCTTAACCGGAATCATTAGGTTTGTTGTGCCAAAGCCAAGGCCTAGATGATTCGGAGGATATGGTTAGGAAAATGTATTAGATACATTGGCATAAGTAAATATACATATGTTTTGGACTTGGATGTCCACCTAACCGGATCTAGGAATTGGATTGGATCCAATTGATCTTTGAGATCTACCTAGTTAAATAGCATACAATTTGTTGGCCAAAGTCAAGATTGTGTGTTATTTAACGGGATCCTAGCCCACTAGGAAATAGGATTTCCCGAGTTCTCAACAGAGGGTTAGAGACTTGATAAAAATAGTGGGAGGCTAGTATTGAATTTTCAATTTCGTTCAGATACTTAGCCTTACGCGTCTTTCAATTTTATTTCGTCTATTTATTAAAATTAGTTGGACTAATACATTGTTATTTTTTTTGTGACAGTTTGACTGTACCCATTTTATCGTTAACTAGATAGTTGGACTATCGTAGTTGAGATGGAAAGCAAGGGAAATGTCCGAGACATCATCATGGGTGACAATGTCTTTAAGGGCACAAACTTCGCTGATTGGGAAATGAACCTAAGGATAGTCCTTGGGGCTGAGAGGATGCTGTACACTATACAGATACCTCTCCCGCCTAAGCCCACTGACCCACTTGAGCTGGAGTTATGGAAAACTCACAGCGATGATTGTGACACTGCTCAGGCAATTATGTTAGCTTCGATGACTCAGCACTTCCGTCGCCAGAATAAGTACTTGGATCCTTATAACATGATGGCTAGACTGAGAGATCTCACCACCGCACCAACAAACGGATGGAGAGGTACGAGTTGGGTAAAGAAACTCTTCCGCGCCCGAATGACTGAAGGCGCATCAGTTGAGGCCCACGGGGCTCAAATGATCGCCGATATTGATGAGTTGGCCAATATGGGAATAGTCTTGGAGGCTGAGCTGACCGTAGATTTAATCTTACAGTCACTTCCTGATTCTTGGAAACAAATCATAATCAACTATAAGTTGATGGACACGGATGACTCTCTTGGAGAGCTGTTATCTATCTTGAAGGAGTCTGAAAAAGAACTCCAAAAAGGGGGCAAGCGCGAGGCGCACTATGCATCGACCTCTCACAGGCCAAGGGGGCTGGGCCCAAAGCTACTGGGGGGAGGAAGAAGAAACATAAGAAAAAGGGTAAAGGCAAGTTGACAAAAGCTTCTGGGAAGCCAAGGGACAAGTCTCGAGATGTCTGCCTCAACTGCGGCAAGAAGGGTCACTGGAAACATGACTGCCGAATGGGCAAGGGACACAGGGAGGATATCAAGGCAGGCAAGGCACTAGCCTCTGGTATGTTTGTTATTGAGATAAATATGACTACTTCTAGTTTTAAAAATTGGATTTTTGATTCTGGTTGTGCTGCTCATATATGTACTGATTTGCAGGATCTGCAGAATAGCAGGATGATGGCTTCAGGGGAGATTGATCTACGAGTCGGAAACGGAACTCCAGTTGCTGTTTTGGCTGTAGGGACTTTTGTTTTGGAATTGCCCTCGGGGCATGTGCTTAAACTTTTGAACTGTTATTATATACCTAGTTTGACTAGGAATATCATATCTGTATCTTTGTTAACCCAGCATGGATACACTTTTGTATTTAGAAGCACTGGGTGTTATTTATATAAAAATGATGCAGAAATTTGCACTGCTGTTGCAAATAATGGCCTTTATATTTTGAATATAAATGAATCTCCTAAACATAAAATAACAAACAAAAGGCTCAAAAGGAGTAATCTAAAAGATGAAGCTTACATGTGGCATTGTCGTCTAGGACACATTAACAAGACTCGCATATCCACACTTTCGAAGAGTGGGTACTTGGACGGATTTGATCTTAATTCATATGATGTCTGCGAATCTTGTCTTTTAGGCAAAATGCCTAAATCATCTTTTAGTGGTAAAGGTGAACGTGCCACAGAACTGTTAGCCCTCGTTCATAGCGACGTATGTGGGCCCATGTCAAGCCAGGCTAGAGGTGGATATCATTACTTCGTAACCTTTACGGATGATGCATCTCGTTATGGTTATGTGTATCTAATGAGACACAAGTCGGAAACTTTTGAGAAATTCAAAGAGTTTCGACACGAAGTAGAAAAACAAACAGGCAAGAGTATTAAGACACTGCGGTCGGACCGTGGTGGTGAATACTTAAGTTATGAGTTTCAAGATTACTTGAAAGAATATGGTATTCTTTCACAGTGGACTCCTCCTGGAACACCGCAATTAAACGGTGTGTCTGAACGGAGAAACCGTACCTTGTTAGACATGGTAAGGTCAATGATGAGTCGCACTGAGCTACCAATATCCTTCTGGGGATACGCATTAAACAGTGCGGTACTTATTTTGAATAAGGTTCCGTCAAAGTCTGTTGAACAGACTCCATATGAGATATGGACAGGGAGGAAACCAGGTTTCTCTTTCCTGAAGATTTGGGGATGCTGGGCATATGTTAAACGTTTGGAAGGTACCAAACTAGAACCCAAATCAGATAAATGCCTTTTCGTGGGATATCCTAAGGAAACCAAAGGATATTACTTCTATCACCCACAAGAGAACAAAGTATTTGTTGCTCTACATGCATTTTTCCTTGAGAAGGAATTCCTAGATGCAGTGGTAAGTGGGAGGAAAGTGAAGCTCGATGAAAATCGTAGTGATACTGTTCCTGGCAATGAATCAACGACGGAACATAAACAGACCATCCAGGATGAGTCTGTACCACAATCTTCATATACACAAGGACCGCGTAGGTCGGAGAGAGTCAGGACGGTACCTGAAAGGTATGGGTTCCTGATCTCGCCTCATGTAGATATTAATCTTATTGAGGATAATGAACCGACTACGTATGAGGAAGCAATACAGAATATTGATTCCGCTTTATGGCAAGAAGCCATGAAGTCCGAGATGGATTCCATGTACGCCAACCAAGTTTGGACACTGGTTGATGCACCAGAAGGCGTAATGCCTATTGGATGCAGATGGATCTTCAAGAAGAAGACCGACATGGATGGCAACGTACAAACATACAAAGCTAGGCTTGTAGCAAAGGGGTATCGTCAACAATATGGTATTGATTATGACGAAACTTTCTCACCCGTTGCCATGATTAAATCCATTCGGATAATGCTTGCAATAGCTGCATATTTCGATTACGAGATATGGCAGATGGACGTTAAAACCGCTTTCCTTAACGGAAACCTTTTAGAGGATGTTTATATGCAACAGCCTGATGGTTTTATCGTACCTAGACTTGCAAACAAGGTTTGTAAGTTAAATCGATCCATTTATGGATTGAAGCAAGCATCACGGTCATGGAATCAGCGTTTTGATGAGATCATAAAAGAATATGATTTCGTACAAAACGATGATGACCCTTGTGTATACAAGAAGGTTAGTGGGAGAGCACCGACTTTTATTGTCCTTTATGTCGATGACGTATTGCTTATAGGCAATGACATTCCCATGCTAACGTCGGTGAAAGCTTGGCTTTCATTAAAATTCTCCATGAAAGATCTGGGAGAAGCAGCCTTTATTCTGGGAATAAAGATCTACCGGGATAGATCTAGAAAGCTGCTTGGACTCTCCCAGAGTACATATATTGACAAAGTGTTGAAGCGATTCAACATGGATCAATCCAAGAAGGGATTGATGCCAATGTCGCATGGTATCCTTCTGTCTAAAGACATGTGTCCTAAGACTAAAGAAGAGAGAGATAACATTAGTCGGATACCGTTCGCCTCGGCAGTCGGATCGATCATGTATGCCATGATATGTACGCGACCTGATGTGTCATATGCTTTGAGCATGTGCAGTCGCTATCAGGCCGATCCAGGTGAAGGTCACTGGATGGCAGTTAAGAATATCCTTAAGTATCTTAGACGAACTAAGGATGCTTTCTTAATTTATGGAGGTGGAGAACTTGAGGTGTCTGGGTACACCGATGCAAGTTTCCAAACCGACAAGGACGACTTCAAGTCGCAATCGGGGTACATTTTTTGTTTGAATAATGGAGCAGTGAGCTGGAAATCTTCCAAGCAAGATACTGTTGCCGATTCAACAACAGAAGCGGAGTATATTGCTGCGTCAGAAGCAGCAAAGGAGGCAGTTTGGATCCGAAAATTCCTAATCGGATTAGGAGTAGTTCCGTTAGCAGCTGAGCCCGTGCCATTGTATTGTGACAATAACGGGGCTATAGCACAAGCTAAGGAACCAAGGTCTCATCAACGATCCAAGCATGTTCTTCGGCGTTACCATCTGATTCGGGAGATTATACATCGTGGCGATGTAAAAGTCGAGAAGGTCGCATCGGATGACAACATTGCAGATCCGCTGACGAAGGCTATTCTTCAGGATGTGTTTGAACGACATATACATAGTTCAGGTATTAGATGCTTGAGTGACTGGCTATAGGCCAAGTGGGAGATTGTTAGACATTATGACCCATAGCGTCACTGTTTTGTAAATGATATTGTATTATTGTACAAATCAACTATGTGATAATGAAATTGCCTTTTGCCGTTTTGTAAAATTATTTACTTTGATATATTAATGGCAAAAGTCCATATGATTAGTTCCGTATTGAGAGATATGAGACAGTATCAATATAAAAGGTTTAATCATTAAATATCCCTAGTCGGAGTATTATCGAGATCGGACATCGATAATGCGGAATAGACTAGTATTGCACTTGTGCGAGTTGTGATGGCACAACGGCATAGTTCTCATATATTTAAGTATTGGATACTTATGCAAGTGCGATAGGAGGTTGTGTTTTACCGATGGTACGGAAAACAGCTTCGCTCTAGATAGACCCCGCGGAATCCCATTGGTAGTATGTCTGCGTGTCTATCGGAGGCCGCATCAGGGTAGGTGTATATGGTCTTAACCTGAGACTTGCATCGCTAGTACTTGCGACAATCGGTAAACTTTGGTTTTGGTGGTTAGGGGCTTTAACCGGTTCTGTGTACGCCTCTTCTGGGTTTATCGAGAATCATAGTGTACTGGATGTGATGTCAAGATGGAAGTATCACTTCAGACATATGGAGATGATGATCACGCAGGATACAGAACTAGTACTCTATAAAAGGTTGCAACCGTCGGGACAATATGACCAGGTCAGGATTGTCCGATTTAAAGAGACTAGTTGTTTGATATCCGATATATGTTTCGTACGGGGCAGACATATTTCCAGCCCCAGGCCTAACATGTGATCGTCCGATACTGGATCGATGTACGCGATACTACGGTATACTACGCTTGATAAAGATCTAATATTCCAATAAGAATATTTCTGGAGAATTGGGTAGGCATGGCGCTTTGCTAGAAGTCAACCTTGTCTTGTAAATCGGTAAAAACGTAGTACGAGGTACGTACGTGTTTGGATTATCCAACGACCGTATTTACTGCCAACATATTCGGAGATCTCTTGGGTCGCTTCCTGAAAATTCACCTATGATGTTTGATTCGAACTTTATTAATCTTGGATTAATTACGGAGAAACTTTATCTTGGATAAAATGCCTAATTAGGAGAGAGAACGATTAATTTGGAATTAATCGATAAAATAATATATTCGATATATTAAACGAAATTAGATTTCGACGCGGAATTAAAATCGGATTTTAATTCGGGCAAACGAATTAATTTAGAATTAATTCGTTAGCGATGTGAATAGTAATTTCGCTAGGCGTAATTATTTAATTCACGTCGCGACGGAAATTCATTAATTCGGAATTAGCGAAACCGAGCCCGAAAGTGTTTGCGGACACATTCGTATTTTGAAACGAGTGGGACCCGCAAATCACATCGCGAAGTCTCATCACTTGACACGACTAGTTGATGGATGTATCTAGTCACCTTTATGGGATGATACATTGTCACTATTCTCAATGTAAGTTGGTGAGGCCATTTAATGGCTTTTGGGAGGGAAAACCTTTTCACGGTTTTTGAAGGGTTTTTTACCAAATATTTTTTTTTGGTAATTGTTATTCTTATCATCATTCACGTTTTTGAAACAAGAAAAGAGAAAAAGAAAACCAAAAGCCTCTCTCCCTCTTCTTCTTCTTGCTCACGCCGTGAGCCTCTACAAGGCAGAAAAATTGTTTTTCATTTCTCCATTTTTGCTAGCACAATGAGGGATCAAAGGAGGTGATAGGGAAACAACCTTGGAGCTTGGAATACTAGAAGACTTGAAGCTTCTCTCCCTCTAGCTCTTGGCCGAAAGTTTCCACCTTGAAGACTCAAGGATTCTCTTCATCAATTTTCGTCACAAGCTTTGTAAGTATGATTCCGCCATGCTTCAAGCTTTGCATGTATAAATTTGTGTGTTTCATTGGCTTATACTTTCTTTGGGACTAATTATAGAAACCTACAAGCCTCGGATTCGCTCGATCAGTTTCTGTTTCAAACCTTAACCTCGGACAAACCCCAAACACCTACAACCGGCCCATCACCCTGCAACCCATACAATCGGCCCATGACCCCATGTAATCCATCCACACGCCTAAGGCCCATACAATCCACCATGTACGCCCAAATCTTCCCAAATAAATAAAATCTCATGCATTCCACATGCTAAAATCCCCTCAAATCACTTTCCAATTTAACAAGATTTGAAATCTCATCCTTTCCAAATAACAAGATTTGAGATATCCTCCTCACCAAATTTATGAGATTCTTTCCCTAAATAAATTCCCCAAATCAACATGATTTGTTTCCTTGTTTAGAGAACCCTCCAAATCATTATAAAAGAGAGCCCAAATCATCAAAGTTGAGGAGGCTTACACGGCAAAAATAAAACAGAAAAACCCTCTTCTTCTGCTTCTTTGGGCGTGAACAACAAACAACAAACCTTAAGCCATTACCGAAACAACCACAATAAATAACCAAAACCGAAACCACAACAAAACAGCACAAAACCGAGCCAACAACAGCAGCTTACCACCGAACAAACAACAATAAAACTGAGTCAAAAACAGCCCCCAAAAATACCAAACAGTGACCAAACAACCAGCCAAAAGCAGCCCCCAAAGACACCAAAATAGCAACCAAACAACCAGTCAAAAATAGCCCCTAAAAACTCAAAAACAGCAGCCAAAATAACCTTCAAAATAGCAGCCCAATTACCTTGAAAATAGCAGCACAATCACCGTGAAAACAGCAACTAAAACAACAGCCAAATCACCGTGAAAAAAACAATCAAAACAACAGCCAAATCACCGAAAAACTGCAGCCAAAACAACCAAAAATAACAGCTAAAACAACCAAAAATAGCAGCCAAAACAACCAGCAAAACAGCAACCAAAAAATAGCAAAACATCAGCCGGAAAATAGCAAAATAGCGAGAAGAAATAGCTAAACAGTGAGTAGAAATAGCGAAACAGAAAACCAGCTTCGATCCTTTCGGTGACAACCTAACGCACTTCCAAGAAAACAACTTGAAAGGTAAGACCTGAGGGCACCCTTTACCATATTTATTTTATAGTTCCGGACGCTGTGTGTCTGGCTGGACATGAAATATGTCCAACCGGGTATGCGAAGTCCTACATCAAAGACGACCAAATTTCGGGTCACATTCTTTTATTTCTTCGGCATTTTGTTATTTATTTTTTATCTATTTAGTGTTATCCTTTTTTTATTTATTTATTCACTTTCATCGTTATTTTATTATTTCGCATTTATTTTGTTATTCATGTTGGTGATTATCCGCATATGCATGGTTATATTTTTTATATCCGTTTACATTGCATTGATGATTATGCATGTTATTATCCCTTGCGGTATATCAGATGGAAATCCAGACGTAAATTCTGTAGCCGAATCCGAATGGACGGTAGTGTAGTCTGTACTTGGGATACAACTCCACATACCACTCGGGAAATATTCATATATGCGTGATTAACTCATTTTTGTTTGCTATTTATTTATGGACTTTTTTCCTGCTTTTGAATATTTATTATGATTTTTTTGTTATTACATCTCGTACTGCTTAATTTAATATGCTTTTGGAATCGTGTTATTGTGATTATTATTTGCTTGGGTATGTTATTACATTTTAATTCGCTTTTATGTATGAATTGCATTAAGACTTGGCTATACCATTGTGTGAACCCGTCCATTATACTGGCATAAGTACGAGACCATTCCAAACCCAACGGTTTAAGGTCTTCCCTTGCGAGGGGTGAGTGCGACCTTAAATCTTTTCCCAGTTCACACTGGGTGGCGACTCCTTTATTCTCCGGTTTAGTCGCCCGCGGGCTACTCCGTACTCTCTATGGGCTGTGAGCCCAACAGTGTCGTGGCCACCGAGCATCATAGGCATAGCGGTAAACCCTGCTTCGCTCCTACAATGTGTTTAAATAATATATATTTAATAAAACGATATATTAACTATTTAACTTTTAATATAAAGTTTCAAGTGTGACAAAATAATATTATTAATCATATTAATAATATTTATACTTTTGTGAGTATATAATTGGACTATCCAATTATACTTAATCCGCTATAGTATATCGAGCTAGCGCAGGGACCAAATGGACCTACGGTTCTGAGCTCCAATAATCTCGAAATATTAATTAAACTCTTAATTAAATATTTTGAATTATTAACTCCGGGTTATTCCACTAAAAACCCCAAGTTGCACTCTTGTTGCCGTAAATTATATATTAAGCCGAACCAAATCGTTGTCCATCGATATAGTCACTACATACGAATTGACCATCCACAAGTATCTCGTAACTAGAGTCGGGTCATAATGTCTATTATACCCCTCTAATTATTTATCACTTAAGTACCATTGATTCTCTAATGAACGATTTATTCATAACCATTATGAATTTTAATTTTTCTATTCGTATTAGAAATACTTGAGCGCTCTAACCATTCAAGTACCGAATCTACCATTAAGGAAGATACTGCTCTACTTCTCGTAAGAAAGAGTGAACTCCATATCTATGTAAAACGTTCCCAGCTACACAACAGACTATGCCTCCAAATTACGTAGCTATTGGTCGAGACTGCTACACCAACCCCACCTTTGTAAATCAAAGGACATAGCCTGCCATGTAGGAGTTCGTAGTACACTCAGGATTAAGATCAATTTATATATGACCATCTAGTAGATCGAAATGACTTTCTTTGTTTTAACGGATATTATAAGAATGTCATTTCCATCTGGGTCTAGTCTTTTATGATCACATCATACAAGGTGCCTTCATTCTCATGTATCTACATGGACGATCCCGGATCAAGGTCACCATACAAATATAGAATGGACTGCAGCTATAGATAAACTATAAACAAAGTACCCGCTTTGTTTGCTCTCTATGGACTATTTGAGATTACTAACTTCAGACTTAAATCCTCTTGTGTATGACACTCATACACTAAGTCTGAAGGCAAATAAGTAATCTAGGGTAATCAAGATAATTTACAATATGCGAAATTTAAACAAACACTTTGATAAATGAATAATGCATCATTTTATTTCATAACATATAAAACCGTTTACATTACATGAAGCTCTAGGGCATATATCCCAACAAGATCCTCCACACTTTGATGCCATGTATATAGGAAACATTTCATGGTCTGGCCTCTAGATGTTCGTTGGGTATGGATCAATACACTCAGTAATCAAGTGTGAAGCAAGTGTTGGGATTTACGCCCTAGAGCTTCATGTATTGTAAACAGAATTGCCATCGCCGAAAGTAAAACCTACCATCTGAATTCATGTCACATCACGTAGTAAAAGTACATTGTCAGACCTTTTCATTAATGATGAGAGCCTGCCGAATTTCAAACGTGGGAGTTTTAGAGGGAAAAATCTAACTGCTCTGATCCCACGCTGGTTTTCAAGAGGTCGGTCAAACAACGAGCTGAACTGCCCCAGCCATTCTGACCTGACCTAATATACCCGAGCTCACTACCCCGATCCTGGGAGAAGGTGGAAATGAACCGAGCTACTGGACTATTGTGGTTGGTCTCGGCTCTGATGTTGTCGGTCTTTAAGAGAATTGAATCATGTTGTGTCCTCTGGTTGGTCAAATTTGGAGGATTGTGTCCTGAATCCATGTCGGGTTGAAAAACGACACATATCTTCTGACCCCTGGTCCTCCGGATGAGTGGTACTTCCTTCTTTGCCCTTATCAAACTACTCAGAAACTTTAGCCGCAGAAATCCCCATCAACATCTGTCCCCTATTTCTCGGTTCCAACGAGCATATGAGTTGGTGCCGGAAACTACAAAAATCAGAAGTGTGTTGATCGACTGTCAGGTGGCTGATCCTCAGAATTGTACAAAAAATTGCCTTAGTGCCAACCGAGGTCACCCTTAGTGTCTTCGTATGGTCTGTCCTCAAGCAAGAGACCGGCACTCCGTGGGGCGTAACCCGACCCCGAGGTTAGAGAGACAAGTAATCTCGGTGGAATGAATCCAGTCCTGAGCTGGTGGAGCAATACAGACTCGGCGGAACGAATCCAGCCCCGAGCTGTGGAACAAAACAGACTCGGCGGAACGAATCCAGCCCCGAGCTGGTGGAGCATTACAGACTCGATGGAACGAATCCAGCCCCGAGCTGGTGGAATAAAATAGACTCGGTGGAATGAATCCAGCCCTGAGCTGGTGGAGCATTACAGACTCGGCGGAACGAATCCAGCCCCAAGCTGGTGGAACAAAACAGACTCGGTGGAACGAATCTAGCCCCGAGCTGGTGGAACAAAATAGACTCGGTGGAACGAATCCAGCCCCGAGCTGGTGGTGCATTACAGACTCGGCGGAATGAATCCAGCCCCAAGCTGGTGGAACAAAACAGACTCGGCGGAACGAATCCAGCTCCATGCTGGTGGAGCATTTGAGACTTACACGAGGGAAGATTTTTAACCTCTGAGGCTCTGCGGATTCTTGCGCGGGCGTCCCCCTGCTAGACATCAGCGAAAAACAGAAATTTGAAGAAGTAAAGTTAACAAAATTGGAGGTAACTTAGCACATACTCCATACAAATTCAAGAGACAAACAACAACTCGGGTGCTCCGAGGCAGCGTTCTGCCCGAGGCTTCCCAAAACACTATTTTGAACCTTATAATTCAGTGTCCCGGCTAACCAGGCTACAGGTACGCCGATCCGAGCCGGTCAGGCAAATCCCCACGAAGGAGGAAGACACTCCGTGTGTGCCCTCCCGGGGTGGTTCTCAATAGGACTCATCAGCCGACTCGTAGGGGAAAAAACCTCTCAGGGTCTGGTTTACCTGAGACTCCTGCAATCAAGGCCGTCATTCGGCCATACCCAAGCCAGGTGGTCTGATGGTTCTCAACGGGACTTACCAGCCGACTCGTAGGGGAAAAAACCTCAATGGGTCCGGTTTACCCGAGACTCATGCAATCAATGGGACCATTCAGCCATACCCAAGCCAGATGGTTTGATGGTTCTCAACGAGACTCACCAGCTGACTCGCAGGGGAAAAAACCTCTTTGGGTCCGGTTTACCCGGGAGAATGATGGTCATGGAGGCAATTAAGCCATCCTCATGCCATACTCTCCAATAGTCTTCAACGGGATTCACCAGCCGACATACAGGGGAAGAAACGTCACCAGGTCTAGTTTACCCGAGATATTCCTCAAAAATATGAGCCATGGGGTAGTAATGCTCCGGCCTCGGGGGTTTGATAATGACACCCGGGATTGGCATGCCACGAGGGGTTCGCGTGTTTCCCACATGTGCCCCATCCTTTCACGCGTTCTGGATCCTCAAAGGTGAAAATAGTCAAGTCAAAACACTTCCAACCGAGGGTTTGATAATGACACCCGGGATTGGCGTGCCACGGGCTTGGTGCCCTTCCCGACCACCGATCACCCCTTCACATCGAGCACGTCCCAAGAATATTGAACATGACTTTCGCATTCAATTAAACAACATGTAAAGTGGACAAGTCTTTTAATTCCGAAGGAGAAGACCATGTTTATATTCATGGGACCTACTACCCTTCTTACAAATCTTGGTGGGTCATTTCAAGAGAGGTTTTACAAAGGTTTTCTGGTTCTGGCTATTACAACTCATCTATTCAATTTGTGGTTCAATGAAGAAAGGCTACTGGAAGTACCTCTTCAGCATCTCGACATTCAAAGGCTTCTTGAGCCGGGTACCGTCCAGTTGCTCTAAAAGATAGGCACCCGGTCTTACTATCTCCACCACTCTATATGGCCATTCCCACTTGGCTCCCAATAAACCTTCCTCAGGTCTTCTGGTATTCAAAATGACCCTCCTTAAAACCAAATCTCTAGGGAGGAAAGATCGAATCTGAACCTTCTTATTGTAGAAGCGGGCCATCCTTTGTTGACAGATTGCCGCTTTCATAGCCGATTTCTCCTGTTTTTCTTCGACCAGATCAAGATGATTTCTGATAAGCTCTTCATTCTGTTTGGTCTCAAAATGCCGGACCTGGTGGGTGATCATCTCTATCTCTGCTGGACTTACCGCCTCACACCCGTAAGCCAAAGAAAATGGGGTTTCTCCCATGGAGTCCTTGTGGGTTGTCCGGTGCGCCCATAATACTTCGGGTAATTCTTCGACCCACAGCCCTTTACAAGATCCGAGCCGGCCTTTCAAATTTTCCTTGATCATTTTGTTGGTAGCCTCGACCTGTCCGTTGGACTTGGGATGAGCAAGTGAAGCGAATCTCAATGCGATTTGAAGATCTTCACAGAGCTTCCTGAAACCTTTACTGTCAAATTGTTTCCCATTGTCAGTGATGATGGCCCAAGGAATTCCGAACCGGCAGATGATACTCTTCTTTACAAAGTCTGTCACCCTCTTCTTTGTGCTTGTAGACAGAGGTTCGGCCTCTACCCACTTGGTGAAATAGTCAATGGCAACAATGGCGTACTTGGCTTATCCCCGCCCCGCTGGCATCGGTCTGATGATATCCAGCCCCATTGGGCGAACGGCCAGGGGCTAATTAGTGAAGTCAGCTGCTCTGCCGGATGATGATGAAAGTTCACATTCTTCTGGCATCTCTCACACTTCTGTGCCACCTTCATCCCATTCTGGTGCATGGTCGGCCAGTAGAATCTCTATCTCAAAGCCTTATACACAATGGATTTCCCCCGGCGTGACTTCCAAAAATGCCTCTGTGAATTTCTCGGAGCACGTAATCGGCCTCCTCTGCTGCGAGGCATCTTAAAAGTGGCACAGTATACCCCCTTCGGTATAATACTCCTTCTATCAGACAAAATTTGGAGCTTCGGTACCTCAGCTTTCTTGCTTCCTTCCTGTCTTCATGCGTCTCCACAATCTCCAAGTATTTCTTGATTGGGTCCATCCACGAGGCCTCCTCTCCTACCTCTACTTCCATTACCTCTGATTTACCAATACTTCTTTCCTACAGAAAAATCAAAGGGATGGTTCTGGGCTTCTCCTATTTAATGGAGGACGCCGGCTGGGCTAACGAGTCTGCTTGATGGTTACTTTCCCGACCGACCTGCTCGAACTACACACTACCTATTTCTCCGGCCAACTTCTTTACCTTGGCCATATAAGCCGCCATGTTAGGCTCTCTAGCCTGAAATTCACCCCTCAGCTACTGGATGGCCAGTTGGGAGTCGCTCTTCACGATCACATCTCAGACGCCCACTGTCGTGCATAACCTCAATCTGGCCAAAATGGCCTAATACTCTGCTTCATTATTGGTGGCCTCGAAAGCAAATCTCAAGGGATAGACCACTTCTTCGCCTTCACTACTCCGTAAAACAACCCCAGCCCCACAACCTTGCGAACTAACAGAACCGTCCACAGACAACTCCCACCTAGTCTCTGAAATTTCTAAAATCTGGGGCCCAGTAAACTCGGCCACGAAATCTGCTAGAGCCTGCCCTTTTACCACTGCTCTCGGAAAATAAGAAATATCGTGCCCACTCAACTCCACCGACCACTTTACTAACCGGCCCGAGACCTCTGTCTTATGTAGGATCTGCTTAAGGGGTGTTCGGTATATACACCGATAGGATGAGCTTGAAAGTAAGGTCGCAGCTTTCTGGCAGCCGTGACTAAGGACAGTGCCACCAGTTCATGAATCGGATATCTTATCTTTGCATCCAACAGGGCTTTGCTAATGTAATATACCCGAGCTCACTACCCCAATCTTGGGAGAAGGTAGAAATGAACCGAGCTACTGGACTATTGTGGACGGTCTCAGCTCTGATGTTGTCGGCCTTTAAGAACTGAATCATGCTATGTCCTCTGGTCGGTAAAATTTGGGGAATGTGTCTGGACTCCATGTCGGGTTGAAGAACGACACCTATCTTCTGACCCTTGGTCCTCCGGATGAGTGGAACTTCCTTCTTTGCCCTTATCAAACTACTCAGAAACTTTAGCCGCGGAAATCCCCATCAACAAGATTAATAATATATTTTTTTCACAAATAAACACTATTTTAAATTAGTTTAACTTAATATTTTCTAGAGTTTTTGATTATGAGATAATCAAATCATGATTATAAGATAATCAAGTTAGTAATAATTATGAGATAATTATTACAATATAATTGAGGTAATTAAATCATTATTAAGATAATGATTTTTTATTTACCATGGAGACAAAACCATATGGCTTACCATGCTCTCCAACTTATTATGTCTATTAGATGGCATGTATACATCTAATGGTTTTGTCATTAGCTAAAAAATTCTTATGTTTTGGTATGGCCTTCACATTAATATGTTTGCCATTGCAAGAAAGCTTTAGATGTTTAATGACAAAGTCTTTCTCTTTAACTTAATATTTCTTATGCTTTAGTATGGCATTCACATTAATGTGTTTGCCATTACAAGAAAGCATTAGATGCTTAATGACAAAGTTAGTTGGCTTGTGTAAGAGAATATAATCTCTACCATCTCTCCTCACTTGAAAGATTTACCATATTCATTTATTCACACAAGTGCAAATGAGAGAAAAGAGAGAGAGTTAAAACATTCACAATTGTTGTGAGGGTGTTTGAAAGAAAAAAATCCAAAAGCCAAACA
>SKCR01043362.1:0-55854 GCA_019454045.1 Zanthoxylum bungeanum | reverse complement strand
CATATGCACCTACCCTGAAGCGGACTCCCATAGACACGCAGACATACTACCAATGGGATTCCGCGGGGTCTATCCAGAGCGAAGCTGTTTTCCGTACCATCGGTAAAACACAACCTCCTACCGCACTTGGATAAGTATCCTATACATAAATATATGAGAACTATACCGTTGTGCCCTCACAACATGCACAAGTGCAGTACTAGTCTATTCCGCATTATCGATGTCCAATCTCGATAATACTACGACTAGGGATATTTAATGATTAAACCTTTATGGATTGATACCGTCTCATATCATCACAATCCGGAACTAATCATAGGGACTCTTACCATTTATATCAAAGTAAATAAATTACAAAACGGTAAAAGGCAATTTCATTACTACATAGTTAATTTTGTACAATAATACAATATCATTTACAAAATAGTGACGCTATGGGTCATAACTGTCTAACACCAGATTCATAATGCATATCAAACATGTCAAAATCAGGTTTTGGGGCGTTCCTGGAGTTATGGCGCTGCTGTTTGGGCGTTGGGGTGCCAAACTGTGGGTTTCACTATGGGAGTGTACAGGCGCCACGACGCCAGTGAGTTTTACTGGTGCCGCGTACGTCATGTGCTTCTAATGCTCCCCCGCGCGTCTGATGCTTCTGATACGTTCGTTAGGCCCCGAAACATGTGTATTTGCTCCATTCTTCATGTTCTAAAGTTTCATAATAACAAAGCACAAAATAAACTCTAATTAAGATTAAATACATGATAATTAAGCTGAGTTAGCGAGGTTCAAAGTACACTTTCATGCACTTATCATCAAGCAAGTATTCAAATGGCACCATTCGAAGCTTTGCATGGTAGGAAGTGCAGATCCCGAGTTGAATGGTTTGAAACCGGGGAGAAGAAGTTATTAAGGCCTGATTTGGTACAAGATACGGTAGAGAAAATACAACTAATCAGAGAAAGACTGGGTATGGCTCAGAGTCGCCAGAAGAGTTATGCAGACCACCGGAGATTGTACTTGGAGTTCCAGGTGAGGGGTTTTATGTTTCTAAAAGTATCTCTTTTTAAAGGAGTTATGAGATTCGAAAAAAAGGGTAAGCTCAGTCCTAGGTTCATTGGGCCGTTCCAGATACTCCGGAGAGTTGGAGGGAGAACTTATGAATTGTCGCTTCTACCCAGCATGGATAGAATACACCCAATTTTCACATGTCTATGCTACGAAAGTATCTGCATGATGAATCTCATGTATTGGAGCCCCAGACAGTTGATATCCGTCAAGACTTATCTTATTCGGAACAACCGGTAGCTATAGTAGGTAGAGACACAAAAAAGCTACGATCTCGATGGATTCCCTTAGTCAAGGTGATTTGGCAATACCATAAAGAACAAAAATCTACATGGGAACTAGAAGAAACCATGAGAGAGCAATAACCCCAACTATTCCCAGAATAAGGTAAACTTTATATCTTTAAAAGTTTTGATTCGAGGACGAATCATTTTAGGGGGGAGAATTTGTAACGACCCAATTTTTTTTTGATAAGTTCAATTAGTTTGATATTGGAATGTTAGCGGGAGAAAATTTTGAGATGACTTAGAAACCTGCGGACCTTACTCATTTCGGGCCTAATGGGCCTATTGATAACTAATGGGCCTAAGTGTCGGCTAAAGGGGTGCCCATTTTTCTTCATTAAACCAAGCTTAATTGAAACTAAGGCCCACTAGTATAATTAAGGGATGAGGCTTAATCAAAATGTAATTATGCTTGGCTCAAATCCTTAGCTTAATTGTAGTCCAACAAACTCTAGAAAACTCTTCACACCTCTTGAAGTGTGAAAAGAGTGAAGACAACAAATGGGGAAATTCTCCTCCTCTTGGACGTGAGCTAGAGAAGAATAAGGACGAGTGATTTCAATTTTTCTTTTACAAATTCTAAGGAAAATCAAGAGCTAACCATCACCAACAACCTAGGAAGAAAAAGAAGTAGCTTGGGGAAATCCATTAGGAAAGAAAGGATTGGAATAAAGGTAAGAAACACTTGACCCAAAATTTTGAATTGTGAGTTATGAGGTATGGTTGTTGGTAGTATGTTGTTGATTGGTAGTAATGTGATTATTGATGGTTGTTTGATTGAGAAGCTCATGTTTAGGTAATTTTTAGGTATCTCATCTTAGTTGAAACATTAAGAAAGAATGATGAGATTTTGGTGATGTTGGGATGTTGGAAGTATAGTATGATGATAAATTATATATTGTAATTGTTTCTGATTGTGTTGGAATGAGATATGGAGTTAACCATGGAAGAAATAAAAGATTGGCCCTGGAAACAGTCGCGCGTCGCGACGCCGGTAGCCTAACATCGCGACGCGTAACAGGACAGAACCTCGAATTCAGACCTGATGATTTAGTGTCACGACGCGTATAAAAAGCAGAAGTCTCTGTTTTATGCAAGTCACGACGCGCTCCTTCTAGAGTCGCGATGTGCATGAGCGTGCCGACGCGTGTCATGACGCTTCATGGCATGAAAAAAATCTGCTCTCTGCCTCGACCCAGCTCAGGTAAGCGTCGCGACGCTCACACCATAGTGTCGCAACGCATGACCATTTTAGCTTGAAAATTATTTAGTCTCCCCCCACTTTATGCAAAAAGGATAGAGGACACCATAAGAGACTCGTACCAAGATAGAAACACTTATACATAGTAAGTAGAAAGGATAAGTTAACTGGACTAAAAAGATTAATTTAATTTCAAATCATATTTTACAACTCATATTCTAACGAATTTTATTCAAAATAGATACTCGACATGAGCCGCGATCCCCCTAGGCGATCTGAAGCAGAGTTGACCAAACTTCAAAATCTGTGGGTGGATGTTTTTTTAGTTGATTTATATTTACTTATGTTTGATCAAGACTTATTTTTTTAAAATGCTTTAGGGCGTTAGCCAAAATGATTTTCAGTTGTTTCTTAAATAAGAAATCTTTGAGTGACTTTAAGATTTAAAAGCTTCAGTACACCTGATTTTAGAGGCATGGGGGAAAACCCCACCTCAACTCTGACTTATGGAATTGACGGACAGAGACCGTGTGCACACATAGTTCAGGACTAGGGGGACAGCGATACATAAACGACCCTAGACCCTAGTTTCAGGGTCAGAAAGAAGCATGGATCAGCACCACTGACTCTAGTTCAGTGGCTTGGGGGACGATGATACATAACGCCCCAATACCACTAGTTGGGCGTATATGGGGACGGCGATACGTAACGCCCCCATGCGTCAAGTTTTCTACAGCTCCCGAGTTTTTATGCATAAAATATTTTAGAAATAGTTTTCTCAAGTTTAAAAGAAAAGAATTGGTTTCCGAACAAAGAATTTCAGAAAAGTTTTTGAGCTAAGATGGTTTTAAACAGTTATACTGATACAATTTCTTTGATTTTGTAGTTCCACTCACTGAGTTCCATAGGACTCACTCCCCACCACTCCCTAGTTCTTTTGCAGGATCCATCTTTTGGTGAGCCACATGCAACTTTTGGAGACTCAGCTCGGGAATAAGAGTTATATTGCAGTCACTAGTTATGAGGTCCATCATTCCAGACCTGTGTTCATATAGAATGTAGTTATCTGAGATCTTATTTTAATGTATGATAGACATAGGATGAGTCTGTGTATATGATAAATACTTTCAGATGTGTATATATTTCATGATTATGCATTTGTGTTAGTTTTAAGTTTGCATGTGTAACTAGTTATAAGATTGCATAGTATTAAAATAAAAGCAAGTTTATTAATGCATAAGTCAGAGGCTTAGGCAACAGTGGGTTATGTTGCCTGCCGGTAGCATTCCCGTAATGGGGATGTTACAAGTGGTTAAATGATTATGGCACAATAAAGGTGACTAAGCAGGTATTATTGAGCTTTACTATTGGGCCATACACGGATGATATCCTATGTGATGTGATACCGATGCATGCAAGACATGTTCTTTTGGGCAGGCCATGGCAGTTTGATAGGAAGGTCATACATGATGGGTTCAAGAATAAGTATTCCTTTTAGCATAAGGGAAAACTCATTACTTTATACCCACTTACACCGAAGCAAGTCCATGAAGACCAAGTCAAGTTGCAATTTGAGAGGGATAGAGGAACGAGAGTGCAAACACAGCCTTGGAGAAAACACGTGAGGGGAGTGTGACCGAACCTAGTAAGGAAATTAAGGCTAAGGCTAAGGTCGTGAGTGTTCCCAATGGGAGTGCTAGTGAACTTAAGGGGGAAACAAAAGGGCGAGTGAAAAAGAGCTTCTATACGAGTGAGAGTGAAACAAGGATTGCTTTTAAGGCTGGAAAGCTTATGCTTTTGCTAGTCTACAAGGATCGCTGTGTTTGTATTGCTAACATTGACCCTTTGCTTCCTGTGTCCATTTATCTCTTTTACAGGAATTCAGTGATGTGCTGATAGAGGACATTCCTAGTGGGCTTTCACCCATTAGAGGTATTGAGCACCAGATAGATTTCATACCTGGCGCAGTCATTCCCAACAGACCAGCCTACCAAAGTAATCCGGAGGAAAAAAAGGAACTTTAAAAGCAAGTGAGGGAGTTGAGTTGATGGAGAAATGGTATGTCAGAGAAAATATAAGTCTATGTGCGGTACCAGTTCTTCTAGTTCCTAAGAATATATGTTTTACTTACTTTATTGAGTGCAAGAATGCTTGGGTTTGAATTTATTAAATAACTTTATGCAAGTGATATTGACTCTAGTACTATCTATGTTGCATGTGAAAAGTCTATCTTCAGTACATTCTACCGACATGATGGGTTTCTGTTTAGGGAGAATAGATTATGCATTCCTGTTTGTAGTATGCGTGAGTTGTTAGTTAAGAAAGCGCATGAGGGAGGTTTAATGGGGCATTTTGACATTGCTAAGACCTTAGAGGTATTGAGTGAACATTTCTATTGGCCTAAAATGCGGAGAGATAATGAGTGTTTGTGTGATAAATGCTTGATTTGTAAAAAGACTAAATCTAAGGTTATGCCTCATGGGTTGTACACACCATTGTCTGTACCTAGTGAGCCATGGATAGATGTATCAATGAACTTTATATTGGGTTTACCTAGAACTAGGCAGGGTAGGGATTCCATCTTTGTAGTGGTTGATAAGTTCAGTAAGATGACACCTTTATATCATGTCATAAGACTGATGATGCCACTAACATTGCTGACTTGTTCTTTAAAGCAGTAGTACGGCTCCATGGAATTCCACGGAGTATAGTTTCAGATCGTGATGTTAAATTCCTTAGTCACTTTTGGAAAGTTTTATGGGATAAGTTAGGAACAAAACTTTTGTATTATACTACTTGCCACCCCCAAACTGATGGGCAGACCAAAGTCGTTAATAGGACTTTAACTCAGTTATTGCGTACTATTATCACGAAGAACTTAAAAACTTGGGAGGATTATTTGCCTTTTATTGAATTTGCATATAACTGTAGCATTCATTCTTCTACATCTTATTCACCATTTGAAATTGTTTATGGTTTTCAGCCACTAACTCCATTGATTTGTTACCATTGCTAGTTGATGAGCATGCATGGTTAGATGGAAAAAGGAAAGCTGATTTGGTGAAACACATACATGAGAAAGCAATAGAGCACATACAATGGAAGAATGAGCAATATGCTTCTTATGCAAATAAGGGAAGAAAACGTGTGGTATTTCAGCCTGGTGATTGGGTTTTGGTACACATGCACAATGAGAGATTTCATGAACAATGTAAATCCAAGCTACAACCGAGGGGGGATGGTCCATTTCAAGTCTTTGAATGGATTAATGACAATGCGCAAGCTGGATTTACAAGGTGAGTATAATGTGTCTGCTACATTTAATGTTTCTGACTTAACTCTTTTTAATGCAGGTAAAGATTCGAGGTCAAATCTTTTTCAAGAGGGAGGGAATGACACGAATCCAGCCACTCAAGGAACATTAGATGTCACGACCAGCAATATGGTAAAGCCTTTGCAAGTGCCAGTAGGGCCAATCACACGCCAAAGAGCTAAGAAGATCAGAGACGCAATGGCGGCGCTAGCACAGAATGCCATAGTCGATTGTGACAGACAACTCCAAGGCATAATGGCAACACATGAGGGCTTCTATAAAGTGGGTCCAAAGCTATTGAACTTGACCCAAGTCATACCAGATTAACGCACCAGCAATTCGGAAGTCAAGTACCTTTTTGACGAATCAAGCCGAATTAAGTCTAACACAAAAAATTCGGCCAAGACAATAATTATTAGACTTCAAAACACATCATTGAGTCTATATACATGAAGACCACAAATTTTGGGGATGTTTTTGTCAATGAGATAATTTAAACATGGCTTTGAAAAACTTGCCACCTTTGTTGGATTTTTGTGGTTTTGTTGTTTTTCATTTTGTTGAATTTTTTGGCAAAGTTGTTGATGACTTAGCCACCTTGTTTGACATTTTTGTTATGTTGTCTAGATTATTAAATGACTATTAAGGGCATAGCCTTTAATTAGCCATTAATTAGACTTTAAGGGTGTTTTGGTCATTTTATGTCCATTAGATTTTCTTTCTTTGTACTGTATATTGTAACTTATATTCATTAAAGAAGAAGGATCACTTATTTTCGAAATTAGCTTCATCTTGAAAGCTTGGTTTTGTCCAAAATTGCTTAAGGGAGAAATTCCCCTTATTTCATGCAATCGACTTATCTAAGGCGTGGCAACCTTAGTGGCGTCTCCGTGCTAGCAGAACACTATAAGAAATCATCTTAAAGGTTCTCAAAAATAAGTTCTTTGTGGGTCTTCTTTGTGGCATTGGAATGATTTTGTTCATACAAAATCAAATTTGCGGTGCTTAAGGTTTTATCCGTTGCGAGGGGTTTGCTTGGCCTTAAACATCCAAGTGAGTTCCGCGTCACACTTCGTGTCATATTTGTCTCACCGTTCGAACAAAATTTTTCAATTTCTTCACATTCGAGTTGCATTCGTCCCAATAATTTGAGGTTACTTATGCACTTACATAAAACTTTTCTTTTCTTTTTGATTTTTTTTATGGGTTTATTAAAATTACAAGTGAAATCATCGAACTAAAGACTTTGGCTGCCGATGGGACAAGAATATGAACATGTGCTTGAGTTTTTCTGTTACAGGAGCATGGAATCCTGCTCTGTTCTCCTTCAAAGAACAAAAATACGCTGTAAAAAATAGCCTTATTGGTACGCACAACACAAATACGTAGCAAATTATCAATAACCATTAATCACACGACACGTGTATTGCGATACTATAAAGGTCCTCGAACAGGCCATGCTCAGCACGGAAAGCGAAAGGCGATGGAAGAAAAAGGCAGAAGCAACAACATCAACTATGATTCGAAAACGAACTGGACCATCGCCGATGGCTCTCTCGTAAATTCCATCACTTTTGAGTCCTCTCTTTCGTCTCCCATCATCAACGACGATCACTCCAACAGCAATCCTCTTATCCTGCAACCTCCCTCGCCTTATCCTTCCTCCTGCGAGATCACCGGTAAGCCCTTAATTCCTTACTTGTTTTTTCCTTCTAATTTTCAATAAAAGCAAATAAATTTGAAATTAGATATTGATCGTGGATTTAATCTTGATTTTCTTGAAAGCCATCTCTTTATGCAAAATTAGATATTGTTTACATAAATTTTTTATTTTTTATTTTTAAAAAATTATTTATTGTTTTTTGTTTAGAGTGCATTAGCGTGTAGTTCGGTGATTGAAGAGTGATTTTGATCACTAGATGGTGTTTATACCAAATTAATAATAGAAATGGAATGCTATTTTTTGTTGTTAAACGGTATAATGAGCATATGATTAACTTCTGTTGCAGTTACTTTCGCTCAAAAACACGAGGTGCGGCAGGTTTATGTTCGGAGTACTGCTCGAGTATATGAGATATACTCTGCATCTGATCTTGTTAGCAGCAATAAGTATTTGTGCACTGTTCGATGTGGTGTTGCTAAGAGAGAGGAGGAAGTGCTTTGCACCCCCCGTTTTGTAGGAGCTATGGCTCATCTGACAGGAGCTATTAAGGAATCTGATGGAAAGAAAAGCAAAAGTGACAGTAGTTTGAACACCAATGAAGATGACTGGGCTGAAGTGAAAGCTCTTGATTCTCCTCAACTTGGTAATGGAAACAGTCCTCTGTCATCAAATTTATTAGCAAAGCAAGGGGAGAGCTTGCAGGTAATTAAATTTGCACCTATGTATGTTCAAATAACCTGAGATTTTTCTCTTAATTTTATGATGTTTTACTGTTCAGATTTCATTGGGTGGGTGTTTATTTTCCAGTTTCCTATTTTTTGTCTGGATAGTTGTAGTGGTGCAAAGGCACAAGATTTAACTGTGATTTATTGATACCAGTTTTTTAAAGAAGAGAATCTAAATGTCAAACAACAATAGGATAGGAATTTGACCAAAATCCCTGCCGTGGGCAGGGGAGCCGTAATTGAATTTTTTCTTATTTTTATACTGTGTTACTGATGAAAGGAATTTCCAGGATTTGTATGAGGCTACAGCAGAGATCAATGATGCAGAACCTTGCATGTCCATTACACTCAGGATGCTTTCACTTCAGCATAAAAGGTGTGTATTTGTTGATGAAATCTACGTGTTCGGAGATCCTGTTGAGCCATCAGATTCAGACAACGGATTGGGTCAGGTGGGAAACCAAGCTGGCTGTTCTCTTATGGCTATGTTTATGCCTACTCTTTTGCAGTTACCTAGAACAAGAAGTGAAGGTCAAATGCGAGTTGATCACTCAGTTAATACCAAAGAAAAACAGAAGTCCCAAGTAATTGGCTCAAATGCAACTGATTCTATTAATGCTGCAAACAAAATCCAGCATGGAGGAGATTCTGGTTCCGCTGATAAGCAGGAAGAGAAGTTGCAGGAAACAGTTAAGGCTACTGCCGTACCATCTTATATGGAGATTCCTGCACAAGTTTCATATACATGCAAGGCTGATTCATCAAGCAGTCATATTGAAAACGTTTTGGACCAGCTTGTTTCGAAAATGAGCAGAATAGAAGATTTCTTTTTCAGGTTTGAAGAACGCATGCTAAAGCCTGTAAATAGCATCGATGCAAGACTCCAGAGGGTAGAACAGAAACTTGAAGAACTCAACATGAAACCCCAGAATTCTGGATTACGATGCACAAGAATTTCCGCTCCAGAATTTTCTTGGCATGAATCAGATGAAAACTTCTTTGATGACAGTGAAAGTAATGTGGTTGAATCAGATGTGAAGGATTATATTGTATCAATTCCAGCAGATGATGTGGTTGATTCATCAAATGATAGTGAGTCTCACTCGAGTCTCTTAGGTACTGGTTCGGTTTCTTCGAATGCCTATGGCAAGGAAGACAATAATGCACTGGGAGCAACAACTGTTTCTGCAAACTATAAACCAAAACATGCTATGTCGGTTGATGATGCTTTGGCATCTGCCCTTGGTGGATTCTTGTCTTCTGTTTCAGCCGAGACTCACAAATATACTCAAGCACTTGCGACTAAAGCCCCTGATTTTTCAGTTGAAGAAGATAATACTAGTGTCCAAAAAGCTTCACCTGAAGCTGAAGGTAAAAAAACTACTGATCCCCCAATCTGTTTCAATGCAGTGGATGTCAATGAATGCACAATTGGTTCACTTTCAACTTCCTCAAATAACCCTTGTTTAGAGAGTGAGGTGGAAACGGAAAAATGTGTTGATGATCACCACTCTGAGGAAGTGGGTGAAGGGATTAATGACCTATGCCAGAATAATGAGGAAGGAAAAGATGATTCTCCCGACAGGGTCATCCACTCTATGGTTGCTCCATACAGACCCTCGGTGGAAACTGAGGACATAAAATATATTGAAGTTGGTGACAGACTGAACAATACTTCTGTTGATGAACGTGCGACTGAGAACCAATTTCTTGAAAATCAGTCTGATGATGGCTCTGGTTCTACACAGGAAGGAGCCGTTCTGAACTCTGAATATAGCATTAGTGAAGGTCAAATGCGAGTTGATCATACAGTTGATACCAAAGAAAAACAGAAGTCCCAAGTAATTGGCTCCAATGCAACTGATTCTATTCATGTTGCAAACAAAATCCAGCAGGGAGGAGATTCTGGTTCCGCTGATAAGCAGGAAGAGAAGTTTCAGGAAACAGATAAGGCTACCACCATACCATCTCATATGGAGATGCCTTCACGATTTTCATATCCAGTATGCGAGGCTGATTCATCAAGCGGTCATATTGAAAAAGTTTTGGACCAGCTTGTTTCGAAAGTGAGCAGATTAGAAGATTTCTTTTTGAGGTTTGAAGAACGCATGCTAAAGCCTGTAAATAGCATCGATGCAAGACTCCAGAGGGTAGAACAGAAACTTGAAGAACTCAACGTGAAACCCCAGAATTCTGGATTACGATGCACAAGAATATCCGCTCCAGAATTTTCTTGGCATGAATCGGATGATAACTTCTTTGATGACAGTGAAAGTAATGTGGTTGAATCAGATGTGAAGGATTATATTGTATCAATTCCAGCAGATGATGTGGTTGATTCATCAAATGATAGTCAGTCTCACTCAAGTCTCTTAGGTACTGGTTCCGTTTCTTCGAATGCCTATGACAAGGAAGACAATAATGCACTGGAAGCAGCAACTGTTTCTGCAAACTATAAACCAAAACATGCTATGTCGGTTGATGATGCTTTAGCATCTGCCCTTGGTGGATTCTTGTCTTCAGTTTCAGCCAAGCCTCACAAATATACTCAAGCACTTGCGATTAAAGCCCCTGATTTTTCAGTTGAAGAAGATAATACTAGTGGCCAAAAAGTTTCACCTGAAGTTGAAGGTAAAAAAGCTACTGATCCCCCAATCTTTTTTAATGCAACGGATGTCGATGAATGCACAATTGGTTCACTGTCAACTTCCTTGAATAACCCTTGTTTAGAGAGTGAGGTGGAAGTGGCAAAATCTGTTGATGATCACCACTCTGAGAAAGTGGGTGAAGGGGTTGATGAACTATGCCAGAATAATGAGGAAGGAAAAGATGATTCTCCGGACAGGGGCATCCACTCTATGGTTGCTCCATATAGACCTTTTGTGGCAACTGAGGACACAAAATATATTGAAGTTGGTGACAGACTGAACAACACTTCTATTGGTGAACGTGGGACTGGGAACCAGTTCCTTGAAAAACAGTCTGATGATGGCTCTGGTTCTATACAGGAAGGAGCCGTTCTGAACTCTGAATATAGCATTAGTGAGGAGATCATAAAAGAAAGATCTGACAAAGATGTTCTGCAAGATCTCAAAATTTCACTTGCTGCTTCCATAGATGAGTTTGAAATATCAGTACTAGATGTGAAATAGTCTCTCAGAACTCCAATACTAAGTCTCCCTTTGAAGCCCTTTCAGATGACATACCAGAGACAAATTTTGAAGCTTCATGTGCCAAGGAATATGATGGTTCTGAAATTTTCCAGCAACATAACTTGATTGCGGGTGGATGATACATAACCGACAAGCCCTGCAAGTGATAACCATTTCTCTGTGGATATGAACTACTGCAGTTTAGAAGAGATGCCATAATATGCGGATGGTGAGAAACTGCACGAGGATTACATGTCCAACTAGAAAGCATGTGCAGCAAGTCTCATACAAGTGCCTCTTCTTAATAGCTTTCGTTAGTCATATAGATGTGCCTGTACCCAGTCACCGAAGCTGCATAAATTGGCATACTTGACCTGAATTTTGTATATAATCTGGTTTAGATGAAGTAAAGTTGTGTGTTCAAAGAAGCACTTTGTTCCATGATCTTTTAAACTTGATATGCTCGAAGTAGCTTAAATTGCACATATTGAGGGCTAAAATTTGATATCAGAATACTTGAATATGAGAAATGATTTATTACTCAAAATCAGAATTAAATACAGGGAAGAAGGAAAGCAAATAAAGGTTAAGCAAAGATGAATCCAAGCTTAGCCACTAAAAAAAAAAGGCAGTTGCTGATGAACCTAGGTCCTACCCAGAAAAAAAAAATTACAGGCAGAACGCATTCAACTAATTCAAGGATAATAGTTATCCCTATAGCTGGTGTAGTGGATCATTGGATTCATCCTTGGTGGAGGCCTTGGCTGGTAATAGCCATACGGCTGAGGCTGCGGTGGAATCATTGACGGCGGCATCCACTGGTAACCATGAGATGGATGCAAAGGCCTTGGAAACATCATGGGTGGGTACTGATATATTCTCTGATTACCATATGGCCCCGGGACACCATATGCCGGCGGCATGGAAGGCCTTGGAAACATCATGTGTGGGTACTGATTCATATGATATAGTCTCTGATCACCATATGGCTCCGGAACACCATATGCCGGAGGCATAGACGGCCTTGGAAAATGCCATTTACTCGCTGCTGCAGGAGACAGAGCCGACACATTCTTGTTACCTGAAGCCTTTGTTGCTTTATCCTTCTTCTTAAACCAACCACCAAAAAGTTTCTTGCTCTTATTTGCACTTTCATTGTTCATGGGAATTTCTTCTTTTGGTGAGCTTTTCATGAGACTTGGATCCTGCCAGCTGATACTGTGGCTGCTTTTCTTTGGTGCATGGACATCATAACTTTCTTCATATTCATCATCATTGGAATCAGAAGAAGAATCACAGTATTTTATTTTGACGCCATGAGTTTTGTTTTTGCTTGAACAACTCCTCTTACATTTCCCTTTATCAAATGAATAAAGCTCTGCCTTTCTGCCCCACATATCAAATTTTTGTATGAGCATGGCTGGGTCTATGTTGCCTGAAACTCTTAGCATCTCTTTTGCTGTATCATATTTAACAGAATCAATTCCTGGCACCCCAAAAAAAAAAAAAAACCAAAAAATGTAATTATATAATGTTTATGATCAGGGAAGTTACTTGAAAATTGTGAAAATTACCATCCATTTTCTTCAACTTGTTCATTGCTTTCTCAACACAATTACTGCAGTGATTGATATCAACTTTCAAAGAAAAATTCTGCTATGATAAAATTGAAAAAAATAACAACAAATGAATAAACAGGAAAATAAAATTCACCAAAACAGTCATGCAACATCATATAATAATTTTCAAGTGTCGAAAATTTAAGATTAAAAACGTCTCGATAAACATACCTTAGTGGGTAAGACGTGGTGGTGGTGGTGTTCCATTGGAATAATTTGAAGATAGAATTTGTTTTTGCAAATGAATAAAAGAATTGACTTATGGGTTTGTATAAATAGAGAAAAGATTCATATCAATATTATGGGAAGTAAGACTGTAGGAGGATGGTTAGTCTAAAAAAGATTTTAATTTCTATAATCCTTAATATTTTGAAGCATCACAAGGAAAATGAAATTATTAAAGATTGTACTTGCCTTACATATGATCTAAGTGTAAGGTTGCCGATTTATTTATTTGTTGCATGTCAATTAATTAACGAGCACTACTTTTCCCCCCTCCCCTTGCAAATTCTCCTCCATTGTCTCCCTATGAATTTACATAACTATATCTTTTCTTAAAAAATTTCCCAAAATAAGTATTTATATGTATTTTTTAAATAATTTTTTTTTTATTAATTAAATATATTTATTTTATAAATTAATTTTTTTTTTAAAATCATATTTTTTTACTCTTTAAATATCTATTATTTTTAATTTATTTAATAAATATTACAAATTTCATATTTATTGTATTTATTTTGTGTTCATTTATTCATTTAATTTTTGTTATTATTTTTTAATTTTTTTAACACTAATGTATAATAGATAAGTTGTGTTAAATAAATTAATAAAGAATAAAAAAAAATTAAATGAATAAATAATAATAAATAAGAAATTTCTAATATTTATTAAACAAATAAAAAAGAAAAGATATATAAAGAGCAAAAAAAAAAAAAATTTTAACAAAAAATAAATAAATTAAATAAAAATTAATTAATAAAATGAAATAAATATATAAGTTATTTGTATATATATATATATATATTTGGGATAAGGGATTATTATTTTTAAGATTAGAGAGATTTTTGTCATTTTAGATTAGGGGACAAGGGGATGTGATGTGTCAGATGATTTTTATTTTATTTTTCTATTTTTGTCACCCCAGCCCTCCCTTCTCTTTCTCCTCTTTTTTTATTTTATTTTTCTATTTCCCTTTATCTTTTTGTTATCTATATCTTCATGGATTTGTGACTGCACCTATTTATGGTGATAGATTTTTAATCATCTGTTAGTATTTTTTTTTTTTTTTGGTTGGAATAAAGTTTTATTTTCATCCAAGATTTGTGCGAGGAATATGATATATATATCTTTGAAAATGAAAATTGAGTTTTGGAACTTCCTCATATACTTAATTATTTTTCTTGTAATAAATTATATATGAACAGTTATAAAAATTTATGTTCTGTATATTACGTATTTTCTGTGATTGTTCCGGAATCTGTATTCACCAACACTAACAAAGGTGTGACATTCAGGTTAGTCCGTAAAATCCTCCAACTCTTTCAGTAGATTTCGGTGTGAATATGACTTCATATTCGAATAATTTTGGGGATTCATGATATATGGTTTTATGTTATTAGATTTCGTCCTAAATAGATTCGAGTCGTAAGATCTCATAAGTTTATAATGGAACCGAAATGGCTGGGGTGTTTATTAATGAATATTTCATTATCTTTCAAAAAATATATTCTTAAATTAATTTATTTAAGATTATAGTTTTGCTCAACAACTATTTAAAATAAACATGAATCAATTAGTTTTTTTTTTTAAAATAAAATTAAAATAAAATATAAAGAGATTTCAAAATTACCCATCCCGCTTAACATAGGCATAATTTCAGATTGATCTTTTACTTGACATAAACCATTTGCTTTTTCAGGCTCCATACATAATTTGCAAGCTAGGGTTTTATTTTTGGTGCTTTTGAGCTCTGCCCATTAGCAAATGGAGGCTGCCGTGGTTGATGCTGGTTCGAAGCTTCTCAAAGCGGGACCCGCTATCCCAGATCAAGCTCCCTCCATGGTAATACTCTGACCGAAATTTCGAAAATTCTTTTTTATTGCATTGAAAATCGTTTTTTATTTTTGGGAAATGTGAATTCATTTGTAATTTCTTGCCAAATTAAAATCATGCATGAAGTTGGATGAGCTTCTGTTTGGTTGCTAAGAAAATAGAAAACATAAACAAGAAATTTTGGAACTTTATCTCGTTTTTGCCGTTAAAATCATTACATTTTTTTTAAATGTTGCCTAGCCTAGTTTCGTTGAAATATGATTGATTTAGGTGATTACTAGCCAAATGAAGCAGGAAACATAATTCCTAATATATTTACGTGTTTGTCCTCTTAGGATCTAACCATGCATGTATTATTATTCCTAGATTTATTTACATACTAATTGAAATAAATCTATATTAACCACAACACAATTGCATACCTTTAAACTTGTAGAGACCTCTTAATCAAACTTAATTGATTGCTTAACTCAATAAGCAAATGGTCTTATTTATAGAAGGGAAACCAAGTCACTATTAGCTCACATGCATGGATTACTATTAATCATTGATTACTATTTAATCACATGCATTGATTACTATGTAATCACATGTATTTGGATGCATAATGACTTTCTCTAACCCTTCCAAAAATGTTACCATCATGGGTGTACCATTTGTTCCCCACTTAACATTTTACTAATTGTTGTTACTTAACAACTCTTGTTGTTACTTAATTATTTGATTAACAACTCTTGTTGTTACTTAATTATTTGATTAACAACTCTTGTTGTTACTTAATAATTTCCAACATGAAATCATTACTAATTGTTGTTATTTAACAACACCAAATAATTAACTTAATAATTTCTAACATGAAATTATTACTAATTTTTGTTATTTAACAACACCAAATAATTAACAATTAATTTCCAACATCTCCCACTCACACATGATGGGATCAACAGTTTTTATTATCTCTACAAGAATAATTCATACTTTGCAATTGTGCCGTGCGACCAGCATACTTCGAGAGCTCACTTGCTATACATCTATTAGGAATATATAGCCGCTCGAAAAATGGATAGAACCATAGTGGATTATGTATGCAGTATCCTCGATCATTTATCACATTAAATCTCTATCGATCTTTTTTCGAATGTAATATTTATTTTGTATTCACAATCATGTTTGATCACATAGAACAACATAATTGGTCGACCAGTGAATACAAACTAATGTGATATTACTTATATAATGATCTTTCTCCTTTCTGGAATCTCTCAACCTTGATTCAATTCGCTTTTCCAGAGATGCCCTTTCGGATTGAATCTCTCATGATCCTTCAATAACACTCCAAGATAGCGATCATCAAATTTAAGTTTTAAGAAGCAGACAAGAGTCTAAAGGGTACAATGTGAGATTGAAATAATCTCAAGGGTTTCACACAATATCAAGACTGAGATCTTTACTTGTATTACCTTCAATAGTCGCAAATGTACACATGGTATGAAAACATGTGCTACGGTATTCTCTCCTTTCTTAAGGAGCACATGTCTCATAAGATACCGTACAGATTATAGTTCAGACAAACACAATGTCTAACTCATAACTGACATTAAGACAAGTAATGTGAAACGAACTTATTCACCTTAGATCATATCAGAGAGAAAGTAACCTCAGAACGACATTACATAATTTTCAAGCTTGAGCTCTCTAAATTATCACTCAGATAATTAGCTTAAAAATTTGTCTTATCTCCCATTAATACAAAGTAATGGAGGCGATTGCCCGTGTGAGAGGGCAAATCATTCACTTGTCCGACATACTTCTCATACTAACGAATAGTATATTTGTTTAAAACATGTATCAACATAATAACATGTAAGCATTGAACACAAATATCAATGAGTATTAACATTAGTAAACATTATTTGGGAAAAATACATATCATAATATGTAAGCACATTAACATCTACGCAATCCCTGAGTTTTTACATGTCTAACAAAGACATCTCTAGGAACAGGCTTAGTCAATGGATCTGCTACCATTTCTTGCGTAGAAATGTACTTCATGTTTACCTCTTCTCGTGCAACTATGTCTTTCACAAAGTTATATTTGGTATCTATATGTTTCGTTTTACAATGGAATTTTGGGTCTTTTGTGTAGGCTATCGCTGCTTCACTATCACAGTTAACTAATACTGGACCAGAGCTTCATTTGACATACCCAAATTATCCAAGAACCTTTTCAACCACACAGCCTCTTGTACTGCTGATGAAAAGGCCACAAATTCAGCCTTCATTGTGGATAAGGCTATACAAGATTGTTTCTTACTGCTCCATGAAATGGCACCATTGTTTAGCAAGAAAACAAAACCGGAGGTAGATTTTCTTTCATCTAAATCTCCTCCCCAGTCAGCATCAGTATAGCCTCTCAATTGCAGATCATTTCCTTGATAACACAATGAGTAATCAGTTGTCTCTCTCAGATACCTAAATATTCTTTTAACTGCTTTCCAATGTGCTAGTCCTGGATTGGATTGGTATCGGTATCTACTTACCATTCCAACAGCGAAACAGATATCAGGTCTTGTACACAACATTGCGTACATTAAACTTCCAACTGCATTTGCATAAGGAACTTTCTTCATTTGTTCCTTTTCCTGTGGAGTTTCAGGACACAATCTACGACTCAAAGCTTCAGTTTTCGTGATAGGAGTATCAATGGGTTTACAAGCCTGCATTTGGAAGCGTTCAAGAATTTTCTTTATATATGACTCCTGTGAAAGAGATAATAAATTCTTTGAACGATTTCTTGAGATCTTAACCCCAAGAATATATGCAGCTTCACCCATATCTTTCATCTCGAAGTTAGATGATAACCATTCTTTGATGTGTTTTACAAACTCCTTATCATTTCCGGCTATAAGTATATCATCCACGTACAAAGATAAGATAATGAACTTATCTTTATCTCTCTTGGTGTACACACAATGATCCTCATCTATCATTGTGAAATCATTCGAAATGATTGTATTGTAAAATCGTATATACCATTGTCTAGACGATTGCTTGAGACCATATATAGACTTTAAAAGTCTACATACTTTCTCCTTTTCATTTTCTTTTATGAAACCTACTGGTTGTTCCATGTAGATTTCTTCATCAAGTTCTCCATTGAGAAAAACAGTCTTTACATCCATTTGATGTAATTCTAGATCCATGATTGCTACTATAGCCAGAATCAAGCGAATTGAGATAAACCTTACAACGGGTGAAAAAGTCTCTTCGTAGTCAATTCCTTCCTGTTGTGTATACCCTTTTGCTACAAGCCGTGCTTTATATCTTTCGATATTGCCATCGGCATTACGCTTTATTTTAAGAACCCATTTGTTCTTGATAGCTTTGCGTCCTTTGGGTAGATCAACCAATTTCCAAACTTGGTTGGACCTCATTGACTCCATTTCGTCTTCCATTGCTTTCATCCATTTTTCCTTACCAGGACAACTGAAGAGCCTCTTTTATGTTTCTAGGTTCTTCATCCTCTTGAGGTAGAATCATAAAGGTTTCTCCTCGATATCGAAACGACGTCGAGGAATGCCTATACGATTACTACGTCGTAATTGGGATTTTAGTGGTGGAACTGATTCCTCACTTTCCATATTATTCCCATTTGGATCGTGCACATTGCTCCCACTTGGATTATGTACATCACTCTCACTCGGATCACGTAAATGAGACTCGTGTGAAACTAATTCATCATTTTGAGATTAATGTGAAACAGATTTATCATGTTTTCTCAAATTTCTCTCATCACTCCCACTTGAATTAGGTAAACCCGAGTGTTCACCAATCATGTGATCCATGTGATCTTGAGTTTCATATAGAGATAAATCTTGACCTATCTCTCCCTGCTTAGGAAAATCATTTTCTAAAAATGTGAGATCTCGTGATTCAAATTCCGTCACGCCTCCACTTTCATGTTTACCTAAGCAAACATACCCTTTTGATTGTTCAGAATATCTTATAAAGATACATTTTTTTCCTCTTGGGCCTAACTTTCCATGTTCGTGAGAACGCACATGAACATAGGCCGCACAACCCCAAGGTTTTAGAAAGTGAATATCTGGTTTACGACATGTCCATAACTCATATGGTGTGGTGGACACAGATTTTGATGGCACTCGGTTAAGTACATATGTGGCAGTTAATAATGCATCACCCCAATAGGTTATAGGCAAATTTGCTTGTGCCATCATAGACCTAACCATTTCAAGAAGAGTTCTATTTCTTCTTTCCGAAACACCATTTTGTTGAGGAGTAGCAGGAGTAGTCAACTGACGACTAATTCTTTTTTCATCACATAATTCTCTGAACTGATCAGATAAGTACTCACGACCACGGTCAGTGCGTAGTGCTTTAATTTTCTTGTCCAATTGATTTTCTGTTAAATTCATAAATTTCTTGAAACATTCTAATGCTTCAGATTTATGAGCAATCAAATAGACATAACTAAAGCTTGTAAAATCATCTATGAATGTGATGAAATAAGATGCTCCATGCCTTGATCTGACATTCATTGGACCACATATATCTGAATGGATTAATTGTAATGGAAATTCTGCTCTAGTCCATTTTCCGAATGATTTTCTCGCAGTTTTTCCAGCCAAACAATATTCACAGGTTGACAATTCTATCTTCTCAATATTTCCCAGAAAGCCTTCTTTGGCTAATCTGTTCATTCTTTGCTGGCCAATGTGGCCAAGTCTAGCATGCCACATAATTACATCACCATCATTATTGACAGTTGAAGTAACAAACGAAAAACTGGAATTGTGATTGAAACACTCAACATTCAATACAATAAAACCATCAAGAAAATAACCAGAACCATAGTGGAGCAAATTTATGGAAGTTCAAATTGAAACCTAAATTAACCAAAACCAACACAGAAACTAAATTTCGACGAATTTGTGGAGCAAACAATACATCATGTAGTAGTAAAGTTTTTCCACCATGCATGACTAACTTGCATGTTCCTATTCCTTTGACTTCAACCCGTGAGTTGTTGCCAACATATATCCACTTCACCCCAGGTGAAATTCGTCGAAATTCCACGAAGGCATCTCTATCATTCGCTACATGGTCTGTGGCTCCTGAGTCTACAGTCCACAAAGGATTAGATTCAGTTAGAAAGATTGAACTTGAAACACATATTTCATTTAAATATGCACGAAAGGTATTCACCTTTTTAGGCTCAGTGCAGTCACGAGCAAAATGACCTTTCTTTCCACAGTTAAAACATTTAACCTTTGCCATGTTTTTCTTTTTGGTAGGATGTTTTCTTTTCCCATGTTGATTGGTTTTCTATTTATTTTCTGGCTTGGAAGAATTTTGTTCTTTTCCGAGCTGGAACCCACCACCATGAAATTTTCATTTCTTCTTAAAACCCCCAGGTTTGCTAGTTTCTGTCATATACACTTCAGTATTTGACTTAGCGGTCGCGAGTCGGTCACTTTCTAATTCAAGGTGACGTTTAGCATCATCAAAGGTTTTGATGCTTTCATTGTGGGTCAAATGCATCTTCATATGCTCCCAGCTATTTGGAATAGAACGAATGATCGTTTGGACTTTTTGTTCATCTGTAAGAACATGTTCGGCATCTGTCAGTTCAGTAATCATGTTTAATATTTGCCTCAAGTGTTTTGACATAGTAAACTCAGGGCGTTTCTTGTATATGTCAAACTTGATTGTCAGTGACCTGAGTTTGGTTATTAATGTACTACCAAACTTTTCAGCTAGTGTGGACCACATGTCCTTAGCCATGTCATATTTCCTGAACTCTTTCATTAGGTCATTATCCATACTGCTCAGCAACGTAATGCGGGCAATGCAATTCTTTTTCTTCCAGGCCTCATAAGCCTCTCGGTCTCGCCTGTGTTGGGCCGTAGTGCCCTGTTCAGGTTCATCCATGCTCATTTTCAAAGTTTCAAGAACCTCTTGTTCTTCTAGCACATATTGGATTTTCATGCTCCAAATTTCATAATTATCGTCATTCAGTTTCTCACCCTTGTTGAGTTCAGCGATAATGTTCTTTGTTGCGGAAGCCATTAAAAAACACAAAGTTTCTACAAACATTCATGCACAATTGTTAATACTTTTGTTTATTTTATAATGAAACAAATTATGTTTAATAAAATTCTTCAATGAGGTTAGAGTCAAACAACCACTATGTGTCCAATCATCATCCAATTACCCAATGTAAAAATATTATCAACATAATCAATCATGTAAAATCATTTTCTAAAAATTACATAAATTCTTATAACATCTTAATCATGCGAAAATTATACATGACAATCATTGATTTAATTACATAAATTAAATTCAACATGAAACATTCATATATATAAATACAATATTTACATGCCGTAAAATAACACACAGAAACAACATGAAAGAAATTAATATTTTACAACAATAATTTTCCCAGTTGTAGAGTCCCAACTCATATATGTTTTTGGATACGAATTCTCAAACTCTTTGGGTAACTCGTAATTGATCTTGGACAGCCATGGAAAACCTATAGCAAATTTAGGATCCTTACAACGTTTCAGGGACATCGAAGGGAAAATAGTATTATTTGCCTTATGCCGTAGATACTGAACTGCTAACCTCTCAATGGCTTTATTATAAGGAACATGTTTTTCCTCACGTTTTACTAATATCCAAATACGAGTAAATTGTTTTTGCCATATCTTGGGGATAGTGTTTCTCAGTAATCTGAATCTATTCGGCTGTCCTATCCAATTACCTACCCGGATAGACTCCTGTAACATGTTATTGAAAGTGTTGATATGCGAAATCATATCATCGCTTTCACTCATTCGATATTTATCCATTTCCATCAACATGTCTAATATCATCTCCCGGTCTGTGGGTGTCGTAATCATTTTTGCAATTCTTCGAATAATCGCCATGATTTTTCTGCAACAAATACAAGGAAAATCAATACAATGAAACACAAAGTTACATTGACTAAAATAAACATCACAAAGATATTCATTTTCATAAACACAAAGTTTATGTGATAAAACAAATTTATCGTGGCTGATTAAAATATTTTGCAAAAAGGATTAGACTTTTAATCATGACGGATCGGAATTACCGAAGCAAATCGATACATACATGGCCAACACGGGCCTACACAGATTTCCACACGCCATCCACGCGCCACATGAGTGGCTCACGTGCCTCCACGCGCCGGCCACGGGCTCCCACTCGCTCTCACGCGCCCTTACGCGCCGATCAGCCTCGGCCAAGTCACACGCGCAGACGACATGTTGTCCGCGTGTTCCGTGACTATATGACATGTCGGTTATCATTTATAGGTTGAACCGACTTGTCGGTTGTGTAATACATGGACGACATGTCGTCCATTTGACCTATAAATGTACGACTTGTCGTACGACAATCGGACGACTTGTCGTATGATTTATAAATACCGGATGACATGTAGTACGGCTCTTCTAGTTTTCAAAACATATTTGAACATGCGATTATCAATTTTCTACAGAGAGTTATTATTGCCCAAAGTTGGAAGAAAATCATTTTGTAAAAAACAAAAACAGAAGCATTTTTTACAACTTTCATGCATGTTCATGCAATTTTTGTGTAATCCAACTAGAACACATGCATTTAAGGCTCTGATACCAATGTTAGGAAACATAATTCCTAATATATTTACATGTTTTTCCTCTTAGGATCTAACCATACATGTATTACTAGTCCTAGATTTATTTACATGCTAATTGAAATAAATCTATATTAACCACAACACAATTGCATACCTTTAAACTTGTAGAGACCTCTTAATCAAACTTAATTGATTGCTCAACTCAATAAGCAAATGGTCTTATTTATAGGAGGGAAACCAAGTCACTATTAGCTCACATGCATGGATTACTATTAATCCTTGATTACTATTTAATCACATGCATTGATTACTATGTAATCACATGTATTTGGATGCATAATGACTTTCTCTAACCCTTCCAAAAATGTTACCATCATGGGTGTACCATTTGTTCCCCACTTAACATTTTACTAATTGTTGTTACTTAACAACTCTTGTTGTTACTTAATTATTTGATTAACAACTCTTGTTACTTAATAATTTCCTACATGAAATTATTACTAATTGTTGTTATTTAACAACACCAAATAATTAACTTAATAATTTCCAACATGAAATTATTACTAATTGTTGTTATTTAACAACACCAAATAATTAACAACAATTAATTTCTAACACATATGCTTGAAGATGGGTCATCTTCTTTTCATAATTCTACCTTAGTTGAGGATATGACGGTGGATCCTGTCGTGAGAGGCTTTGTTAGAGACTGGGATGCTATGGAGGATTTGTTGCACCATGTTTTGTACACTGGGCTTGGATGGGAAGAGGGCAATGAAGGCCAGCTATTATTCACCGATCCACTTTGCACTCCCAAGGTCAACAAAAATGTTTACTTCTTCAGCCTGATAGTGTTCATTTTCAGTCTTTCAATAAATACTGAAATATTATGTATAGTGTTGTGCATTTCATAAGAATCATGCAAATCTATGCTTGAGGAGGCAGGTCTGTTTTTCAGCTTATTGTTCATGCATAGTTGTGGTATAGATGAAGCAAATCTTCAGCTTATTGTTCTTGCGTAGTTGACGTATAGGTGAAACAACGGGAGGAACTCTGGATTTCCTGAGTGCCGGTGTACCACAGCCTTGAGCACTTATTTATTTATTTTTCTGCATCATGTATATCTTGTAGCGTTTGCTGAGCAATGTGAAGCGCCACTTGCATTTGGCTTATGATGACTTTGTTTTGTGTTTTACCTTTCACAATGTTTTGTTGGTAGTCAGCAGTCTATAGTTTCCATTGGATTAGTTTTTTTTTTTTTTTTTTTTTTTTTGTAATAGATTAATGGTGCGGATATGCTTTTTTATTTCTTTGCTATAAGTTAATAAATTGTTCTTTTTCAGGCTGTCAGAGAACAACTGGTGCAATTGATGTTTGAAACATTTAATATCTCAGGGTTCTATTCTTCAGAACAAGCAGTATTGTCTCTTTATGCTGTTGGGCGTATCTCCGGATGCACTGTTGATATTGGCCACGGGAAAATTGGTATGTATCCAAATGTATCTTTCCTAATGCCGTTATTGTTGTGTTTATGTGTTGGAGTTTGTGCAAGTGAAAGTGTTTAAGATCCGCAATGAGTTCTGAATATGATAGCATAAAGTTGTTTATATGTTTTTGCCAAATTATATCAGTCTAGTTACTTGAGTCAACCTTTTTTTTTTTGTTTTTTTCTAGAATCGTTGGAAATCCCGCTGCCAAACCACTCATTCCGGGCTTAAGCGGAGCAGGCACAAGGCGCACAGAGGCGCAAAAGGTTCTGGAGCCTAGGCGCGCGCCTGAGGAATGTGAGGCGCATATTTGTATATATAATTTTTCAATTAGAAAGAGGAACATGTATATTCTTCTAATCATTTTGTTTTGAGTATTTTTTAATATTTTGACCAAATTATGACAAAACATTTATAAATTATTGCACTCAATTACAATGATATACATCAATATTTTCATAACTAAGTTGCTATAATAACTAAGATATTAATATTTACTTATATTATCTTATGTACAATTTTGTTATTGACTAGTTTAATCTTTTGGTTAAAATTATGTCCCCAATAATTATAAATGTATGATCTATTATTAATTATTATAGCAAACATTTGTATTTTACAAAATATAATTTTTTCTTATAATTTTTAACAATCTCAACAAATTATCTAAGAGACATGTCAAAAGTAAATAAATTAAGTTAAATTATGAGATTTATTGTTATTATTCTTCTTTTTTTTAACTCTCTCTGCTGAAAAAAATAAAAAAAAGTAAAAAAAAAAGTGAGCTTTAATCAATGAAATCGGGTCAAAAACCAAGATTTTTGGCATCAGGCGCCTAAGGCGCGCCTCACTCATTGGCACCACACGCGCGCCTCATCGCCTAGACGCGCGCCTGATACACGTCGCCTCGCTTGGACACCCTCTAGGCGCAGGCGCGCCTTTGATAACACTGGTAAAACTCCCGGCTGTCCCAGGCTCTTACAAGAAACGCACTCCCTGGATTCGAACCCAGAACCTCAAGGTGAGATCCTGAGAGGGACTACTTGAGTCAACCCCTTGTTGCCAAAATACAATTATTCAGTTCATTTTCACTAATTATCATTTAAATAGCCCTTGTGTATGCTAAAGTCATACACTGAAGATTCACAATTAAATCATCTAGTTTTTTAGATCATAGCAAACCGTTTGGAGTTGCAAAGACATCAGGAGCGAGTGATTCTTGATTCCATTAAATATTGAATCTATTAAAAATGTTCAACAACTTTGAATGTATTAGTTGGAATAAGTCACTTTGTGATGACACTTAAATTGATTTATTTAAGGTTAATGTAAAGAAAAATATTACACTCAGAAGCCAAGTTTTAAGTCTGGAGGTTCAGGGTTATTGAAAACCTTAACCTTAACCTTAAGGCCTATTACTCAAGTCATTTTTCCTTGAAACCTGTTTCCATTGCCTTAGGTGAACTTTGCATCACAATTCCGTGAGCCTGTTTAGCCTCAGAATCTCTACGAGTTGGTTTTTGGCTCTTTAGATTATTTTTTGTACCACCCTACCTTTTTTTATTTTATTCTCTTTAGATAACGTTGGTAACATGTTATTGTATAGCCTTATATGCAATTCAGTTCGTGGATTTGAATTGGAGATTGATTTTCCATCAAATGCGGTTGCATCATGTCTCATTTGGTTTCTTAGTGACATGCAAAATTGTTTCCTTTATTACCAGATATTGCTCCAGTAATTGAAGGTGCTGTTCAGCACATTGCCTCGAGAAGATTTGAGGTTGGAGGTATGGAGTTGACAATGTTACTAGCTCATGAACTTGGTAAATCTAATCTTTTGGAGAATCTCAGCCTCTCTGATGTTGAGAATTGAAAGAGCAATACTCATGTTGTGCTGAAGATGAACTTGCTTATGGCAAAACCCAGCAGTCATGCGAGATAGAGCAGCATACTCTGCCTGATGGACAGGTTTGTAATTTCACTATCTTACTTAATATTCCATGGCCACTCCTAAGCTGTTACTGTACCATTTTTTGTTTAGATGTACATATGCTAAGTACTAAACTTCCAATAAATAACAACGATAGACATGGGAGAGGGATTTCTGTAGGGTTTCAATCAAGTCCCAAGGATCACAAACATGCATAAAAACGAGTTGAATACACAAATGAGTAAGGCGGAATACATACTCACATTGATGGGTTTGATGCTAGGAAGAACAAGATGCGTTTTTGCTCCTTGTAGGTGCTCGGTTTGGCCTCCAAAAACAGCAGGGGCTACTCGGTTTTGAGCCTTCTTCCTCCTTGTTCATTCGGCCATTGATGAACCACCATTGAAGCTCCAAGCTTCAAGCTCCAAAAACCAAATCCAAGCTCACAAATTCGTTTCCCTATCACCTATGTATAACCCTAGGTGTGTGCTAGCACCACATCTTCTTCTTTGCTTCTCATTTGCTCGGTCAAACCAGAAGAAAAGATGAAGAAAACGGCAGTGAGCCGTGAGAGAGAGATGAAGGGTTTTTTTGGCTCCAAAAGCCTAAAACCGTGAAGACCAAAAAACAATTGAGAGAGTCACGTGAAAATGGTTCCAAGAATAGCCAAAAACGTGAACAATGCACATGGTCCAAGAGAGAGGAAATGCTTTTTGTATATACATATATATTCTTTATTCCATTTACCAAGTAAATGAATAAAATATATATACACAACAATTAATTCAAAAGTCAAAAAGGTACAAGTCCTATCAACTTTCAAATAATCATCTTTTCACTATTCACATCAAGTTACTTTAATAAAGTGACAACATGTCATGTCACATCACTCAAAGTGACATGTGATTTGACAATTGATGCGACTAGCGATTTGACGCTTGATGTGACTTGCGTGCCGCGTTCGAATTCGAAATGCGAATGCGCTCGCAATCACTCTCGGGCTCAGGTTCGCTAATTCCAAATTAACGAATTTTATGTCGCGTCGTAATTAAATGATTACGCCTAGCGAAATCACTATTCACGTCGCTAACGAATTAATTCTAAATTAATTCGTTCGCCCGAATTAAAATCCAATTTCAATTCCGCGTCGAAATCTAATTTCGATTAATATATCGAATATATTAATTTTATCGATTAATTCCAAATTAATCGTTCTCTCTCTCTTAACGATATTTTATCCGAGATAAAATATCTCCGTAATTAATCCCAGATTAATTTTCTCTCTCTTCTAATTAATCCTAGATTAATTAAAGTGCGAGTTATACATCATCGGTGAATCTTCAGGAAGCGACCCATGAGATCTCCGGATATGTTGGCAGTAAATACGGTCGTCGGATTATCCGAACACGTAAGCACCTCGTACTATGTTTATACCAATTTACAAGACAAGGTTGGCTTCTAGCAAAGCGCCATGCCTACCCAATTCTCCAGAAATATTCTTACAGGAATATATAGATCTGTATCAAGCGTAGTATACCGTAGTATTGTGTATATCGGTACAGTATCGGATAGTCACGTGCTAGGGCTGGGGCTGGATAAGTGTCTGCCCCGTCCGAATCACATGTCGGATGTCTAGTAACTAGTCTCTGTAATCGGATATACATGACATTGTCATAATATCCCGATGGCCGGCCAGCACTTAAGAGCACTAGTACCGTATCCTGCGTGACATCATCTCCACTATGACTGAAGTGATACTTCCGTCTTGACATCACACCCAATACACTACGACTCTCTGATAAACCCAGAAGTGGTGTACACAGAACCGGTTAAAGCCCTGTACCACCAAGACCAAAGTCTACCGATTATCGCAAGTATTAGCGATGCAAGTCTCAGGTTAAGACTATACACACCTACCTTGATTTCGGCCTCCCATAGACACATAGTCATAATACCAATGGGATTCCGAAGGGTCTATCCAGAGCGAAGCTGTTTCCCGTACCATCGGTGAAACACGACCTCCTATCGCACTTGCATAAGTATCCAATACTTATATATATGAGAACTATGCCGTTGTGCCCTCACAACGCGCACAAGTGCAATACTAGCCTATTCCGCATTATCGATGTCCAGTCTCGATAATACTCCGGCTAGGGATATTTAATGATTAATCCTTCGTGGACTAATACTGTCTCATATAATCTCAATCCAGGAACTAATCATATGGACCTCTCTTCATTTATACATATATGGTGATCTAATCACAAATGATGAGAGTGCAATTTCCTTGTCACATAGTTAATTTGTACAACAACACCGTGATCTGTACAAATAGTGACGCTATGGGTCATATTATCCAACAATCTCCCACTTGGCACATAGCCAGTCACTCGAGTGTCTAACACCCGAACTATGTACGGTTTGCTCAAATTGCTGAGGAAAGGTTTTCATCAGCGGATTTGCTTAATTATCGTCTGACGCGATTTACACGATCATCACATCGCCAAGATGTATGATCCGAACGAATCAGATGATATAGAAGTATATATCTGGATCGTCGATGAGACCTTTAATTCCTTAGTCTGTGCTGACGCCTAGCTCAGCTGCTAAAAGAACTATATCTAATCTAATTAGATTTATTTTCGATCCAAATGGCTTCTATTGCTGCCTCAGCTGCAGCAATAATCCGCATTTGTTGTTTATTCGGCAATAGTTATCTTGCTCGGAAGATTTCCAGCTCACTGTCCCAGTGTTCAAACTTTTATAGTACCGCAGTATTTACCGATTTGGAAACTTGCACCAGTGATCCTAGTCACTTCAAGTTCTCCATCTCCATAGTTTAAGACAACATCTTTAGTTCTCTCAGATACTAACAGATGTTCTTAATCTTCAATCCAGTGACTATCACTTGGATTGACCCGATTGTGACTCCATATGCTCGAAGCGTATGAGACACCAATACAAGTACATTTTAAATGTACAATTTCCAGAGTGTTAACAACTCCAAATCTATCCCTGTAGATCTTTATTCCTTGAATAAAGGTTGTTACTCCCTAGAATTCTACGGAGAATTTCTATGAAAGCCAAGCTTTCACCGATTGTTTTATGGGAATTTAATTATCAGTGCTCTCCCACTAACCTCCTTATATACACAAGAATCATTTCGTTTTGAATTAAATCATACTCCATTATGATTACATCAAAACGATAATTCCTAGAACCTATGCTTGCTTCAATCCAAACATGGATCGAATAACCCGCAAACCTTGTTTGTCGGTTATACAAAATCGTCAGGATGTTGTAAACATCCTCCAAAAGGTTTCCTTTTCAGGAAAGCGATTTTGATTTGTAACTGACATATTTCATAAATGAAATATACAGTTATCTACAAGCATCTTCAAAATGGATTTACCATGGCAACAGGTAAAAGGTTGAACCGTTATTAACACAATGTTGATAACGATACCTTTCCGTCAAAAGCCTAGCTTTGTACGTTGGTATGTTGCCTTCCATGTATGTCTCCCTTGAAAACATTTAATGTACCAATAGGCACAATGCCTTGTGGTACAACAACTAGTATCCAAAATAGTTGTTATACATGGAATCCATTTCGGATTCATGGCACTTTGCCATAATAGGGAGTCGATACCTCGTATCACTTCCTCAAAACGTAGTCGGGGATATACCTTCATAAGATTGACATCTTTATGAGGTTAGATCAGAAACCCATACCCTAGGTCGTTTTCTGACTCTATCCGATCTACGAGTTTCTTGTGTATTTGAAGATTAATGGTATAGATTCATCATAGATGAACTATTTGTGTTCCATTAAGGACTTCGTGCCTTGAACAGTATTACTTCGATTTTCATCGAGTATCACTATCCTCCCACTGACCACTGCATATCGGTATTCCTCTCAGGAAAAATCGCATGGTGAGCAACAATCACATTGTTCTCATGTGAGATTTATAAGTACTATACTTATGGTTTCCTTTAGGATAACCTATATTGGCACTTATCCAATTTGGGTCCTTAGTTTGGTATCATCCAAACGTTATGCCTGGCATACCCAAATTATCAGGAATGAGAAACCTCGTTTCTTCCCTATTCATATCCTATATGACATATGTCAAACAGATTATTATGGAACCTTATTCTAAATAAGTTTTGCACTGTTAGTACATATCCTATTGAAGGAAACAGTAGCTCAGAGCGACTCGTGATTAGCCTTATCATGTCCAACAAAATTCGGTTTTAGTTCGGACACACCGTCTAACTGATGTGTCTCGGGAGGAGTCCTCATTTGAAAGAATACTATACTCTTTCAAGTATATAAGAAACTTATTGCTTAAGTATTTTCATTACGGTCTTACCGTGACGGTATAATACTATAGCCGATCTGTTTGTCTATTTCGTGTCGAAACTCTAAAAGTTTCTGATTTGTGTTCTTCAAAAGAAACACATAACCATAACGTGATGCCACATCCGTTAAGGTCACGAAATATTAATGTTCACATCTAGCCTAACTAGATATGGGCCCACTTACTTCACCATGAATAGGGCTAACAGATCGGTGGCACTTACACTATTACCTAGTGAACAGTGTTTTAGGTATTTTACCTAACAAACTAGATTCGTAGACTTTATTTGAATAGTCAAATCAATCCTAGTACCCACTCTTCAAAAGTGTGGATATACGAGTCTTGTATAATTGTGTCCCAGACAACAATGCCACAAATAAGTTTCTATTGATCAAATCAATTCGAGCTATTTATTTGTCATTTTATATGTTTGAGATTTTTTTTATATTCAAAATATAAATTCTGTTATTCACATCTAATGTGTTTATCTCAGTATCATCTTTATATAATAAAACACTTTAGTGTTCTAGAATATAAAGGTTTATCCGCAACGGATTAAACACTGATATAGAGATAATGTCTCTAGTCAAACTAGTTACACTATAACAGTTCCTAATTTAAGTACACACCCGAAGGGTAGTTCCTAAACTTAGGTATCTACGGTCGAAACAGCGACTTTCGTCCCGTTTCCGATTCGCAGAGCAATCTCAACTTGAAGTCAGTATCCTGCTCAAAGCAGATTCTGAACATCAATACATATATTTTATGTACCACACTAAGTATTTAAAATCTAATTTCAATACTAGCTGTGAACATAACTAAGACAAACATTTTCAAAGTAAGAGCCTTGCCCTTTCTTTAATTCCTTTGTGTCTGCCATATCCAAATGGTAGTCACTTTGGGATATGTCAATTATCCTTTTCAATATTTTAGAAACCTTAGGCCAAGCCTTGGGTTTTTAGAATATCGAAACGATGTGCACCTCGTGCTACATGCCCAATTGCAAACTTTGACTTTATCTCCTCTAGAATAGTCAATTAATTCTCCAAGAATTATAAATTGCAATTTTAATACTTCTTAAATCTAAAATTAGATTTATGACAAGTATATTAAATTAAGCATTAAAGTCATCATCACATAAATCTTCCAAAGATTTTATGCTCTACTTATTTTGCTTAATTTTGGGCTTAAGGTATAATAAGTTATTTTATCAAATAAAGTAACCTATTATTTATTCCCAATTTGAAAATTAAATCATTTAAAATATTTTAATCCCAGATTATATTTTAAATATCCAACTTTTCAATTTTATCTTGATTACAATAGTTCAACTATTTAATCAACGATTAGTGGTACTATATATATTATAATGATTATAATAGTCCAACTATATAATCAAATATAATCCAAATTAATTAACCTCAATTACATTGATTACTATAATCCAATTATAAAATCAACTGTAAACTGAAATTAATTAATTCAAATATATTGATTAATATAATCCAATTATATATAATCAAGTATAATACAGTCCAACTGTTTATTAAAACAACAATTTAAATATTAGTCCAACTAACATTTAATCTAATGACGAAATAATTTAAATGAGCGCGTATGGCGAGTAATTGAACGAGTATTGCAAATTCAATTCTTGCCTCCCACTATTTTTCGTCGAGCCTCTAACCCTCTGTCGAATACTCGGGAAACCGTGTTTCCTAGTGGGCTAGGATCCCGTTAAATATCACACAATCTTGACTTTGGCCAACAAATTGTATGATAATTAACTAGGTAGATCTCGAAGATCAATTGGATCTCATCCAACTCCTAGATCCAGTAGGTGGACATCCAAGTCCCAAACATATATCTTATATATGCCTATACATCGAATGTATACCCTAACCTTTTTCCTCTGAATCAACTAGGCCTTGGCTTTGGCACAACAAACCTAGTGATCCCAGTCAAGCGCGGACCCATTGACATGGAAGCTTCGTAATCAATGTCAATGGACAAGAAGTGGTCTTGACTTTGGCCAACAAACCACAACTTGGACACGACACCGATATGGAACAAAGCCTCGTGATTAAAACACATCTTTGACGGACAAGGGCTTGACTTTGGCCAACAACCCCTGCCAATCTCGGATCTTCAGTAAGAATCACTCAATGGAAGGAAAAGACGCATGATATTTTATGAGGGCTTTTCGCGTGCAAATTGGTTACCAATTTATTATCTTTGTTAAGGTCTCATCATCATACACCCTTAAACATGCATTCTAAACACATAATAAAGCGCATATGTAAAATAATAATGATATGCGGATGGATATTTTACATTGATCCTAGATCAAATCTCTCACTTTCTCTCTCCCGCTAGCACAAATATTTCTTCTACCCGTTACACTACACTTCTAAAGAAACCTCATTTACATGGAGGGGAATAGGTGAGAAGAGAATACAAAGAATAGGAGATAAGGCTGGACTCGCATGTCCAATTAATAAATCAAATTTATTACAATTTCCAAAATCGCCCCACCCGGCTAATATCCATCCGATATACATTATTCAAACATCACAACCATGTATTCATACAAGCATGTTATCAATCAATCTAATCAAATTAATTAATCTGATAATTAGTGATCATCCAATGTTCAAACAAAGATTTGATTTTGTTCGAGTCAAACTCGTATTGCGAACACGTACTCAAAGTACGATTTCTACGAATTAAATTAAATTACATAATTAAATCCAATTTAATACGCATTTAATTCTAATTCATTATTTAATTCCAAATTAAATATTACACTTTATAAAATAAACCTTTACGACTTAAATTCCAAATTTAATCGTTACGGGTCTCAAAGCCCGATTAATATCCAATATTGATTTAATTAAAGTCCAATGGCTTTTAATTAATTTCTTGAGGCGTGGACTTTTGGTCAACTCGGGTCAAACGAATAACCAAAATCCAATCCGGGAGTTACCCCATAAGCCTATAAATTAATCTTGGCCCATTAGGCCCAATTAAACTTTAAAGGTTTATAAGTCGCATTTGGGCCTTTTGGAAGCGGTTTTGGGCCTAATTGGATCCAACCAATTTTGGCCTAAACCAACTTTGTACAACAAAGTCCAATAAACCCAATAACAACTTTAAAAGCCCAAATCCAATTTTAAGGCACAATAATTTAATTCAAAATTCCAAATTTTCCAATTAAATTACCTAAAGTGTATAGCATTATTAATTACCCAAATCAAAGTTTCCAAAACATCAAATTTGTCCAATTAATCATGCTTATCATCAATTAATCATGTCCAACATAATTAAATCAAAATCAAACCCAATTTCATGCTTCAAGTGTCTCGGCCAAAGGGGAAAAATATGCCCAAATCAAATTCAATCCAATTGAACCCAATCAAACATAAATTCAACATCCCCAAATGATTTCTAAGTCATCCAATGAACAAAAAATCAAAAATCCAAGACATTAGGGCACTTGCCAAATTCGGCCATCACAAGCAAATTGGGGAAAAATTGTTCCAAACACTTTTCATCAAATTGATCTAATCAATCATCAATTAAACAATATTTAAGCATTCTAAATCATCCAATTTCATTAAACATGCTCAAAATCAAATTTACCCAATTTTGTCATGCCCAAAATTTGGGGAAAAATGGATCCAACCAAATTTCATGAAATTGATTATACACAACATCAATTCAACCTCATTCAAGCATACTATACTAAACAATTTAATCATTTGATGCTCAAATTGAGTTTACCCAAATTAAAGTTTTGGCCAACATTAAGCAAATTGGGGAAAATCAATCCAATTAATTTTTCATCAAATTGATTACATATAACTCTAATTTAATCATATACAAGCATTCTTAAACAAACAATTTGTTAAAATCATGCTTAAATCAAAAAGCCCCAAATTTGCTCAAGAACCCTAATTCGTTTTTATGCAACCAATAGCTCAAGATACCAATGTAAGGTTTCAATCAAGTCCCAAGGATCACAAACATGCATAAAAACGAGTTGAATACACAAATGAGCAAGGCGGAATACATACTCACATTGATGGGTTTGATGCTAGGAAGAACAAGATGCGTTTTTGCTCCTTGTAGGTGCTCGGTTTGGCCTCCAAAAACAGCAGGGGCTGCTCGGTTTTGAGCCTTCTTCCTCCTTGTTCATTCGGCCATTGATGAACCACCATTGAAGCTCCAAGCTTCAAGCTCCAAAAACCAAATCCAAGCTCACAAATTCGTTTCCCTATCACCTATGTATAACCCTAGGTGTGTGCTAGCACCACATCTTCTTCTTTGCTTCTCATTTGCTCGGTCAAACCAGAAGAAAAGATGAAGAAAACGGCAGTGAGCCGTGAGAGAGAGATGAAGGGTTTTTTGGCTCCAAAAGCCTAAAACCGTGAAGACCAAAAAACAATTGAGAGAGTCACGTGAAAATGGTTCCAAGAATAGCCAAAAACGTGAACAATGCACATGGTCCAAGAGAGAGGAAATACTTTTTGTATATACATATATATTCTTTATTCCATTTACCAAGTAAATGAATAAAATATATATACACAACAATTAATTCAAAAGTCAAAAAGGTACAAGTCCTATCAACTTTCAAATAATCATCTTTTCACTATTCACATCAAGTTACTTTAATAAAGTGACAACATGTCATGTCACATCACTCAAAGTGACATGTGATTTGACAATTGATGCGACTAGCGATTTGACGCTTGATGTGACTTGCGTGCCGCGTTCGAATTCGAAATGCGAATGCGCTCGCAATCACTCTCGGGCTCAGGTTCGCTAATTCCAAATTAACGAATTTTCTGTCGCGTCGTAATTAAATGATTACGCCTAGCGAAATCACTATTCACGTCGCTAACGAATTAATTCTAAATTAATTCATTCGCCCGAATTAAAATCCAATTTCAATTCCGCGTCGAAATCTAATTTCGATTAATATATCGAATATATTAATTTTATCGATTAATTCCAAATTAATCGTTCTCTCTCTTTAACGATATTTTATCCGAGATAAAATATCTCCGTAATTAATCCCAGATTAATTTTCTCTCTCTTCTAATTAATCCTAGATTAATTAAAGTGCGAGTTATACATCATCGGTGAATCTTCAGGAAGCGACCCATGAGATCTCCGGATATGTTGGCAGTAAATACGGTCGTCGGATTATCCGAACACGTAAGCACCTCGTACTATGTTTATACCAATTTACAAGACAAGGTTGGCTTCTAGCAAAGCGCCATGCCTACCCAATTCTCCAGAAATATTCTTACAGGAATATATAGATCTGTATCAAGCGTAGTATACCGTAGTATTGTGTATATCGGTACAGTATCGGATAGTCACGTGCTAGGGCTGGGGCTGGATAAGTGTCTGCCCCGTCCGAATCACATGTCGGATGTCTGGTAACTAGTCTCTGTAATCGGATATACATGACATTGTCATAATATCCCGATGGTCGGCCAGCACTTAAGAGCACTAGTACCGTATCATGCGTGACATCATCTCCACTATGACTGAAGTGATACTTCCGTCTTGACATCACACCCAATACACTACGACTCTCTGATAAACCCAGAAGTGGTGTACACAGAACCGGTTAAAGCCCTGTACCACCAAGACCAAAGTCTACCGATTATCGCAAGTATTAGCGATGCAAGTCTCAGGTTAAGACTATACACACCTACCTTGATTTCGGCCTCCCATAGACACATAGTCATAATACCAATGGGATTCCGAAGGGTCTATCCAGAGCGAAGCTGTTTCCCGTACCATCGGTGAAACACGACCTCCTATCGCACTTGCATAAGTATCCAATACTTATATATATGAGAACTATGCCGTTGTGCCCTCACAACGCGCACAAGTGCAATACTAGCCTATTCCGCATTATCGATGTCCAGTCTCGATAATACTCCGGCTAGGGATATTTAATGATTAATCCTTCGTGGACTAATACTGTCTCATATCATCTCAATCCAGGAACTAATCATATGGACCTCTCTTCATTTATACATATATGGTGATCTAATCACAAATGATGAGAGTGCAATTTCCTTGTCACATAGTTAATTTGTACAACAACACCGTGATCTGTACAAATAGTGATGCTATGGGTCATATTATCCAACAATTTCTGCATCTGATGGACACTTTGGTTAAATGCATACACAAACACATCCTTTTGTTTATTTGGTTTACAGTCCCTTGGAAAGTTGTGATGAAGATTTTACCTGCAAGAAATGCATGTTAGAAACAATTAATATGCTAAGAATGTTCTCTTCTCTATTGGAATATAGAACCCTAATATGAGAAGGTGAATAATCCATGTATTAACCAATCTACTTGTATTACGTATTTTTCATATACAAATAAACAATCTTGAAATACTTATTTTTACATCTTGCTGTTGCACTTATTCAAACACGGTTTCAGGTCATAAAAATTGGAAAAGAAAGATATACTGTTGGTGAGTCTCTATTCCAACCATCTATACTGGGTTTAGAGGCACATGGAATCGTTGAGCAGCTTGTTCGTGTTATCTCTACAGTTTCTTCTGAGAATCATCGGCAACTACTGGAAAATACTCTACTTTGTGGTGGCACTTCTTCTATGACTGGTGAGACTGTTATCCTTTTGATCCTTGTAAATTTGACTTCAATGCTTACATATTTTTCATTAAAATTATATATATTTTTCTTTTAAAGTTATTTTCACTTATCTCCTTCCTTTGTGGGCTTTATGTTTACTTGTAGTATTATTGTCCACTTCAAGTGAATGAAACATTTGATTCATGGAAGACTCTCAATTCCAGAAATATGTAAAGAGTAACAGATCGATCATTTTGCTGCCTAATACAGGTTTTGAAGATAGGTTCCAGAAAGAAGCCGGCTTGTGTTCGTCAGTTATTCGTCCTAACTCCTACACTAGTAAAGGTTAATCTATTTTGTCATGACAGCTATGTACTAAATGTTCATATTCTCTTGCACGTTGATTTTTATAATTCTGATGCTGCCCATTACAAGACAAGCACCATAATTAAAAGTTTTTGGTTCATCACAGACGCCTGAATATATGCAGGAGAACTTGACCTTGTATTCAGCATGGACTGGAGGTGCAATACTTGCTAAAGTTGTTTTCCCCCAGAATCAACACGTAACTAAGGCAGACTATGATGAAACTGGACCTTCCGTAGTTCATAGGAAATGCTTCTGATTGTTCTCATTGGAAAGTTGTTCAATGTTTGATCTCATAGTAGATTGTTTCGGTCAAAGCAGAACCCTAAGTTGCTTACTAACACCTACTTTAACCAAGTAGTTGACCTGTAATCTATTCGTTTTGTTTCAAGGGTTGGCTTTTTGTACCTGATCACATAAAACCTATCAAATGATTCATTGGAAGTCCTTTTATTTATTTATTTTTATCTTTCTTGTTCTTCAGACTTCAATGGTGGTGATATGACATCGATTTCTCCTATTCGCTTGAAAAGTAAGAATTGTGGCTGGGGAAGGAAGATAAAAGATTTGGTTATTTGTTTTGTGTGCCCATCATTTCTGCTGTGTAGGATAACATTGCTCAACAAAATTGAAATTACATAACAAAGAGCTGCAATATATAGCGCCAGAGTCAGAGTCAGAGGCCGAGAGTGTAAGTAAACAAATAAAGCAAAAGGCTCCTCCAATTCCCCTACATCAAAATTTTAATTGTAGAGTTACATTTTGGAAACAAAAATTGTGTTGTTTTGCAAAGGGTATATTATAAAGATCAGACAGCATTGTGAAGGTCAAATTTGAAAAACAAAGGTAGATTTGGATGATGGTTCTTTCCTTTGCACAAGTCTGTTTTGGATCATGATCTCAGACATGCATGCTACTCAAAATGTTTTGCAAAAAAACAATGTCAGCAGAGCAGCATTATACACTTTTGATATTAGCCGTCACATAAAAATGAATGGTGTAAGTAAACAAATAACTACTACATTCCTAACTAATCATAAATGATATCATTAGAGGACTACAACTCTTCATATATCCTTCTTATTTTATTTTTTTTTTTTACAACTTGCATTAATTTGACATCATCGCTGCCTGAAAGCTTTGCTTGCAAGGCAACTCACCTGACCACAAAATTATTAAAAGACCAAAAACATAGGAAGGGATGAACCAACTTTCACTTTATTTACAGTGACATGAAAACAAAGCAAATACATGAAGCAAAGCAACCGTTTTGAGTTCCAAACAAAGGAGTCTTCACAATATTCTAATGTTTCATTTGTCTAGAAACTTGCACGTTCACAATTTCCTACTTGATATATACATAAAACTCACAGAGATTTTATTTATTACATAAGTGGTGAATTGCCAAGACATGGAACTAAAGCACAGTCATGAAGATTAAAGCTAACTTGATATCTTCATCCCTGTATTCTTCTTCCTTGCCTCAAACCACCAAAAGTTTGCAAAGCCAAGAATGAATTGCCCGAGGACCATTACACCAGTGACGATTTCCCCATCCGAGTTGGAGGGCATGCAACCTCCAGCTTCACCTGCACCAAAGAAGCATCCCATTAGAACGACAGACTTGTAACAAGAGTGCTGCCTCGATTAATTCGAAACTATAAAAGCATAGATAAAAACCAAACCCAACAGAGCATGATGGAGTGCCCCTCCAGTATCGAGGAATTTTCACTTAACGGGAAGGGCCCCTCGTGGTGCCCCATTACCCTGCATGCTTCCCCTCTGCTGTCCCAGAAAGTCCCCTTCCACACTACCAGAAGAAGAATTGTACATTGATAGCAGACCATGGCCATTACTGTTACCACTGGAGGGAGTGTGTGCCCAATGTTTGCTATCATTCATTGATCTTTCTTGCTGAAGTATGGTTGAATCCATATTTCCCGTACCATTGGTAGACTCCATTGAAGGGTTTGCAACAGAATTCATACCATCTTCTGTGGAGTTTGCAGCATTGTTATCGAGTTTCTTAGTATTAAGAAAACGGCCTCCGCAACCCCTAGCCCTTCTCATTGCATGTTGATGTCTGGACTCATGAAGATATGGCTGTAGACAAGACAAGGGAATGTAGCTAGACCTCGGTAGAGTTTACTATACAAAGCAGTTACTCCAGATGAATAATAAAAGTTTACCTTTCTCACTTTTATCACGTTCTTTTCAAGCTCAGCCTTAGCACGCAACTGTCTTCTTCTCAAAATACCTTTATATTGCTTTGCATTCACATAAACAGGATCCTCTTCCATTTCGAGGGGCAAAGGCATTCTTGCATGATACATTCCATATAAATGAGGTATCTGGAATCAAACAAAAGTGATCATAAAATATTATCCTAAGCCCCAAATATATCATTAGGAGAATCCCCAGCACCAAGTTGAGTGAGTTATTTTCTCCGTCCCCCTCTTTTTGAATGATAAAAGTTATGCCAACACCTGGTGTAGCACCAGGAACCCGAACAGTATAAAAGCACCATTTTTTACCCACTTTTCCAAACAAATTTAACATATTTAAAATTTGAAAAAACCCACCTAATATGGGTTATTGAACAACTAATGCTGCTGACCGTTTAGCTAAAATTCAAATGCAAAGAAAGGACCACCAAGTCACCTTGTAAAAACTTGACATATATGTGTGTGTGTGCACGCGCACGCACAAGACCCCAAAAATATATGAAACATATATTTGCATAATTTCTTTAAATATGTGCACAAGACACCAAAAGAACTCTCCCCAAACTACCCTGACAAGGTTTAGCACTCCAACTACCTTTCTTTTTCACACAATTTTCACATTTAAAAAAAGACAGCAGATTACATACCATAGCTTGTGGCACATTAGGGGTCATTACTCCACCATGTTGTGGGTCTGTATATGGATATGACGTCAAAACCTGAAATTTTTAAGGAAATTAGAATCATCGCCATTTGTATGCTACAACAACAGAAAGTGATGACAACTATTTGTACGTGCTGTGTGTGGCTTGGTTGGGGGGTAGGGGTGAACAGAGCTTACAATTGAGTGACCCACTAGCTCCATTTGAGAATTATGTTCAATGCGTTCACCCATGGTTAGAGGTGTCGACGATGGAATATGTTTGACATGCACATGTTCTTGTCCATTATTCCTGTCTGTCTTGGAGAAGAAAGCTTCCATCAATAAAACTACCATACTCATAAACAATTCCAATCTATATTTCCTTATTCAACACCAATACCAAGCAAATTACCTTGTGAATAGGTAGCTCCATTTGGCACAGAAACATTTGGCTGTTCCCTTGATGATTTAGGAGCCGCTTCACCTAAGGATGCACCTATCCCTGTCCCACTCCACCAAGGCTGCTGGGAATAGATAGCTGATTGCCAAACACTCTGAGCGCCATGGTCTAACCGCCAATTTTCATCAGGTTTTGCCGGCGGCATCATTCAGAACCTAATCCTCTAAGAATATAAACAGCCTAATCCCGCCCGCACCTAATTCACCAGAACAAAATTGAGAGAAAGAGTAAAGCAGAAAAAGAAAAAGAAAGAAAAGTCATGAACTATCACATTCTATAACTTGGTATTTGATTACTCAAAAGGGCAAAACAATCCCATAAATACACAGAAATTTGAAAGTATGCAACTGGCAATATGCATGCTCGATAAAATGTATAAAAGATTGCATGTTCTTGTTGTTACCCAATAAAAACTGAAATGCTTAAAAAAAAAAAATAGAAATAAAATCAAAACTTTACATAATTCAATACCCAAAACAGAAAACTTCACTATTACAAAGTGAATTACTCCAACTAGAGCCAGAATTATCATCTGGGAATCTCTCTAATTCCACTCCAGACTCCAGTATCACATCAAAATACAAACCCCCCAACAGATTAACACCAAAATACAAAACTAAAGCCTTAAAACAAACCCTAATAATCAATTTTTATTAATCTAAATTTTGAATTTCAATCAAAAGTGAAAAAGAGAGAGAGAGAGGCTTACTGTGAGATGAGAAACAAAGAATAGAGACTCTAAAAGAAAGTCATCGACTTTGATTCGTTTCTTCTCTGTCCTCTGCAACCTTAAGAGAGAGACAGTCTCAGTGACATCTTTTTGATGGAGAAATTATATTATATAATATTAGAGAATTTTGGAGTAAATAAAATTAGTCATTCCTAGGAAATAGACATGGTCAACGGTTCGGTTCGGTTCCGATTAATTAGTCATTCCTAGAAAGTAGATCCGGTCAACGGTTCAGTTCGGTTCCTGTTCCCGATTCCACAAGATTGTGAAATCGGGAATTTGAACCGAACTGTCCGGTTGGGTTACAGTTACGTTTTTTTTAGAAATTTTAAATTTTAATAAAAAAAATTTTAAAAAATAAAAATGAGATTAAAAAATATATTTAAAATTATTATTTTGAATTTATATTACATTAAATTAAAAATAAAATAAAAGAACTTGAACTTAAATTTTTAAAAACTTAAGTTGCCTACGTATCCTCGAGGAGAATCAAAGCTCACGTAGTGCCATGACATTTTTAAGATAATTTACCATTATAATTATTTACTCATCAATCATCATCATTATCTGTGTCTGTTGATCATTCAGCTCCCGTTCCGCTTGCACTTGCAGATGCATTGTCAAATAAGTCTTCAAAGTCATCAGAGGCACCTTCTTATTGTCTTATATCAGCTCGGGTTCAATCATTCACACATGTTGTTACTTCTAAAGTGTTTGGATGTAATTTAGATCGTCTCACTTCCAAAATATTGCCTCATAAGCTGAAGGCTTGTTCAACTGTAACGGTGGAAACATGTGCTGTCAGTACCTCTTTAGCAATAATTGATAAAACATGATAGCCATTTTGATGTCGATTCCACCAGTCAAGTACTTGAAAATTTTTACGCACTAAACTTTCAAGAGGAAACTCGAAATTGGTAGATAAATAATTATCTAATTCCGGGTTGTTAGTCGTGTTATCCCTATGTTTTTTATTTCGTTGTAGTAACCAACGATCACATACGCTAAGTCTGAATGTATTACGGGTTCGCTACTAGATTATCCTAATGATTGTAAGTTATATCTACTAACATAATCATTAAATAAATTTTTTAAATAAATTTTTATTTTATCTATTATTTTTGTAATATTAATTTCATCAGCTATTCTTAAATATGTATAGTAAGTTAGTAAGCCACTATTCAAACCTTTTAATTTAAATTTAGGATAAAAAACTGTGGCAATAAGATAAAGTAATGAAATGTCTTTAAAATAAATCTATAATTTTCTCTTCATAACAACAATAGCTTCAATTAAAACAATATCATTAATATCAGAACTCTCAGCATGCTCATATAGAGTACCAACAATATTCAAACATTCAACAAGAAATAAATTTATTTGTAGGATAATAAACTCTGCTAAAAATATTTGTAGCATCATTAAAAACTTTTAAAAGTTCTAATTTTTTTCACAAATATCCCATTGACTCGGCAAAAGTGTTATATGTTGAACATGTTGGGAAAAAAACTACATAATACATCTTTATATTGAAATTCTTGAATTAAAAGAAAATAAGTTGAATTCCAACGAGTTGGAACATCTCGTGAAAAATTTACCGATTTAACACCATTTAATTTACAAAACTTGGCTCATTCTCTCCTAACTTGAGAATATGACCAAATACCATTAAGTGCAATCTTCATAGGATCAATGTGATTTTCTAAATAAGTAAGATCATCTTGAACACATAAATTAAAGACATGACGTGTGTGACGAACATTAAAAAATCGACCCTCAAATTTGGTTTACATATTTCTTTTAAATTTCTAATTGATATAGTATTTACAGATGCATTGTCAAAACCGATTGTTAAAATTTTACCTAATAAATCATATTCATAAAAAATTACTTTAATTATTGTATAAATATTTTGTGCAGTATGTTGCTCATCAAAAACTCTAATGGTTCGTTTACGTATTCGTAATCGGAATGAGATGGAATCAGAATGAGATGAAATCAGAATGAAATGGAATCAGAATGAGCTGGAATGAGAATGGTAAATCGGAATCATAATAAGTTGTTTACTTAACTGTAGGAATCAGAATCGGAATGAAGCAGTATTACCTTTGATGTGTTTACTTTGTCCAGTAATCAGAATGAATTGTTAAAAAGTTACAAAAATACCCTTAGTTATAATTATATATTAATTATTATTTTATTAAAATGTTAAATATTATTTTATTATTAATTATTGATTAATAGTTTTTATTTATTATTTTATTATTTAAGTATTAATTAATTATTAATGTATTAAATTACTAAATATTAATATTTTTTTATTAAATTATTATTTTATTAAAATGTTAAATATTATTTTATTATTATTATTTAAGTATTAATTAATTATTAATGTATTAAATTACTAAATATTAAATTATTCTTTTATTAAATTATTATTTTATTAAAATGTTAAATATTATTTTATTATTAATTATATTTATTATTTATAAATTAAGTATTAATTAAGTATTACTTTATTAATTAATTATTAATGTATTAAATTACTAATTACTAAATATTAATATTTTTTTATTAAATTATTATTTTATTAAAATAGTAAATATTATTTTTTATTAATTATGGATTAATTATTAATTATTAATACATTTTATTTATTTTTTATAAATTAATATTAATTAATTATTTTAGGGATAATATTGTAATTTCCCATCAATAATGAGAATGAGAATCCCATTCCCATAGGGAGTGGTGGGAATGAGATTCACATTCCCCATTCCCAAATTTGTAGGCCCCATTCTCATTCTCATTCCAATTTTTATTCAATTTTATGAAGTAAACAACTTTATTGGAAATGATTCTCATTCCTCAATTCCCATTGCCCTTAAGTAAACACACCATAAATGCAATGAGTCGTTTTTGCATGTTCCATGATGCGTTAATCCAATGACAAGTCACACCCATGTATGAGTGTGTTTGTCAATGGTCACTCCAAATATCAGAATAAATAGAAAGACGATATTTAATATCCTTAAATATTTCATTTTAAATAATTTTACCATCTGTGTATAATTTAAAATTTTGACGTTTTGTTGTATTTCTAGTCATTTTACAGGCAGCAAGATTTAAAGCATTTCGAACATAATTAGTAAAAATAAATTTTTCACCAAAACTTAAAAGAAAGATGTGCCATACAAGTAAATTTAACAAATTCTTCTCTATTTTTAGCATCAATATATTAAAATAAATCTAAAAACTCGTACCTCTACTAGATGAAGCGTACATACCCATTTGAGTTTGCGTTGTATCAAGTCCAATTTTAGCGGCATGATGTATATCCAAGTGCTTGTTCATATTACCATAGCCGCCAGTAAATTTGTAAGATATACCACAATAGTTGCATATTACTCTTGGACCTTCATTTTCAGTCTTGACTAAATAAAAATGAATTTTCAAAATATCGGAAGAACGAGACTTAACTTCTATTCTCCGTGTACCGATACTTTTGCCACTCTCTTGGGTTAGCACATTGGACATGGTATTCTCAGATGAGCTTGTCATTTTTTGTTAATATTGAAAATTGTAAATTTAAATCAATATGAAAAATTGGAGATGAGAGAATTGAGAATGAGAGAATTAAAGAAATTGAGAGAATTGAGAATTAATGTGTTGAAAAATGAATAATAATAATCCATATTTATATTATTTTAGATTATTTTTGTGATACCTAAATTTCCCATAAAACTAGCTGTTTTATTAATATTATTAAGTGTAATTTAGTAAATTGATTTAAAAATAAAAAATATTTTTTTAGCTCCCTGCCTAGTGTGTAGTCGTAGAACCGTTGGAATCGTCCGATTCCATTCGGTTCGGCTAAGGTCGAACCCTAACCGAATCGAATAAAATCGATTCTGATTCCGGTTCTTGAACCGGAATCGGTTGGAACCGGAACCGACTAGTTCCAACCGTTCGGTTCAGGTCTGGTTTCGGTTCGAAATCAAAACCGTGGCCGGGTCTACTAGTAAGAACATGATAAATTAAATAATGATGCAAAATTTTTAATTGTTTTTCATAAAGTTAAATATGTAAAAATACTAAAATTCCTTTCACTTTTTAATGATCAATTGAGGAAAAATGGTAAATGTTATAAGTATTAGGAGGGAAAATAATATTATCTTTTTAATTTTTATCTCATTATCTCCCTATAGAATCGAACACATGTAGCAAGTTAAATAGAACTATTTTAAAACCATTCGGTCACACCCCTTTGGGGGCAACTATCCTTGGTACTTGGTAGTAGTTTTTTTTTCATTTTTTTTAATGAACTATGATATATGTTGTGACGGATCCTATCTTGATACGTACTGGATATCATGAGCATCAGTCCACACCCAAAAAACAGGCGGAGGTCTGATCATGAATAGATTGGTGACGTGACTGTCATTAAAGTGTTTAGGATAACTCATATATCCCATTGTGGTATCTCAAGTCGAAGGACCACTATGCTCGCTCAACTCGAGAAGATTCTTATTGACGTTAGTGTACCATATATTAGGAAATCTTTAGTGAGTCGTTCAATGTCTTATCAAATAAACATCTACATGTCTATACGAGTCTCCCGAGACTCATGGTTCATTGGGATAAACCATCGGACCAAGTCACGATATACGACATGTACTAGTCTCAACGGATTTTACTAACCGACCCGTGTTAGTAAATCTTGACCAGGAACCTTATTTAAGGATATACATCTAATAATGTGTTTCCCAATGTCAATTTCAAATTACGTTATAACTGCGCACTATATTGTAAATCATAGGGTTTTTGTTTAATATACACGTATCACTAAACCAGATTTAGTTTCGATCTAATCGTAATTGAATATCCAATCGTAATTAGATCGAATAAGTGTATAAAAGACAAGGGTGATACCATTAAATTAGTAATATTATGGAAAATAGAATTGCTCGTATTTATGAATCGGACATAAATATGATCCGGATCGGCACTCTAAGCACCAACCCTAACAAAACATTATATGCAACTCATGGTAAGAACAGTGAATCCCGTTCATGTTGAAGTACATCACAAACTGGTGATACGACGCCAGGAGCGAACCAAGAATGACACTCCGTCCCAAAGTATCATTGTAGGAGCGAAGCGGGGTTTACCGCTATGCCTATGATGTTCGGCGACCACGACACTGTTGGGTTCGCGGCCCGTAGTGAGTACGGATTAGCCCGCGGGGGACTAAACCGGAGAATAAATGAGTCTCCACCCAGTGTGAATTGGGAAAGATTTAAGGCCGCACCTGCCCATCGCAAGGGAAGACCTCAAACCGTTGGGTTCAGAATGGTCCTTTACTTATGCCAGTATAATGGACGGTTTCACACAATGGTATAGCCAAGTCTTAATGCAATTCAGGCATAAAAGCGAATAAAAAAATGTAATAACATACCCAACCAAAATAATAATCACAATAACATAGTTCCAAAAGCACATTAAATTAAGAAATACGAGATGCGATAACGAAAATTATAATAAACAATCAAAAGTAGGAAAAGCGTCAATAAATAAATTGCAAAAAAAAAGAGGGGTTAATCACGCATATATGAGTATTTCCCGAGTGGCACGTGGAGTTGTATCCCAAGTACAGACCGCACTATCGTCCATTCGGATTCGGCTAAGAAATTTATGTCTGGGTTTCCATCCGATATACCGCAAGGGATAATAACACACATAATCATCAATGCAATGTAAACGGACATAAAAATATAACCATGCATAGACGGATAATCGTCAATATGAACAAACATAAACAAAATAAAGGCGAAATAAAAAATAACGATAAATAGACAAAAGATAAATAACAAAATAAAGGTGAAAAATAAAAAACAACAATAAATGTGAATAAATAGATAAAAAAATGGATAGATAACGAAATGCCAAAGAAAGGAAAAAATGTGACCAGAAATTTGGCCGTATTTGATGTAGGACTTCGCATACCGGGCTGGACGTATTTCACGTCCATCCAAGCTCGCAGCGTCCGGAACTATGAAAATAAATATGATAAGGGTGCCCTCAGGTCTTACCTTTTAAGTTGCTTTCTCGGAAGTGCGTTAAGCCGCCATCGGAAGGATTGAAGGTTTGTTTCATTTTCTGTTTCCTGGTTCGCTGTTTGCTATTTCTGGTTTCTGTTTTGCTATTTTCTAGTTGCTGTGTTTTTCCATTTTTGGCTTGCTGTTTCACGGTTTTTTTTTGGCTTGCTGTTTCAGGGTTTTTGGCTGCTGTTTTGTGGCTTATGTTTCTGTTGTTTTTTTTTGGTGATTTTGGTTGCTATTTCAAGGTGGTTCTTTTCTTGCTGTTTTGGTTGTTTCTTATGGTTGTTTTTTTCGGTCTTTTACTGGTTGTTTTTGGCACTGTTTTTGGTGGCTGGTTGGGTTTTGGTGATGGTTGGGTTTTGGTGGCTGGATGGTTTTTTTTTGTTTCGGTCTCTCATTATTGTTTTTGTCTGTCAGTGACTTTTTTTTCTATTTTCTTGTTGTTTTTTTCGGTGGTGGCTAGAGTTTTCTTTTTTTGTTTTGTTTTTCGGTGGTGGAAGAAGAAAATGAGTATCTCTAGTTTTATAGTTGCCGTCCAAGCCTCCTAAAAAGAAGAAAATAGTCTCTTTTTATAATGATTTGAAGGGATCTCCAAATAGGGAAACAAATCATGGAAATTTGGGGGATATATTCTCGAATTATTTTGGAAATACAATCTCATAAATTTGGTGATGAGGATATCTCAAATCTTGTTAAATTGGTAAGGATGGGATCCCAAAAACTCATTAAATTGGAAAATGTTGATGATGTGATTTTATCATATTTGGGAATTATACATGGGGTTTTTGGGCTACATGGGCCGATTCAAGGGTTGCAGGTGGATGGGTTTGGGAGGGGCCGAGTGCATGGGTTGCATGGGGTTTTGGGCTGAGGTTGAGGTTTGAAACAGAAACTGACTGAGTGAATCGGAGGCTGGCTAGTGAGTCCGAATCCAATGAGGGACTATTTTTGGAGGTTTTCCTCCATTTCGGCATTCGTTTTTTGCAACTTCCACAACTCTTCAGGTAGCGCCTCCATACGAGGCTCATCATCAGGCTCATGCAAAAATGTAATGCCTACAGTCGCCCCCACTTTGATGGGGCTTGTGCAGTGTGTGACAGTGACAACCCTATCAAAGTCATGCATGCATTTTTACTTAACTGGTTCGTCGTCGCCGTTGTCAGACTTACCTGTTGTTTCGCTGTTTTTGCGAGATGCTTCGATCTTTGGATTCATTCTCGAACTGTGTTGAGTTGATGGCGAGGTGCTTCGACCCCTAGGATGTGAGATGCTTCGATCTCTGGGATTTATTCCCGAACTAAGTTGAGTTGATGGCAAGGTTGTTGGACAGTTATGACCCATAACGTCACTATTTGTACAGATCATGGTGTTGTTGTACAATTAACTATGTGACAAAGGAGATTGCTCTCTTATCATTTGTGATTAGATCACCAAGATGTATAAATGATAGGAGGTCCCTGTGATTTGTTCCTGGATTGAGAAGATATGAGACAGTATCAATCCACGAAGGATAAATCATTAAATATCCCTAGTCAGAGTATTATCGAGATTGGACATCGATAATGCGTAAAAGACTAGTATTACACTTGTGCGTGTTGTGAGGGCACAACGACATAGTTCTCATATATTTGGGTATATGATACTCATGCAAGTGTAATAGGAGGTTGTGTTTTACCGATGGTACGGGAAACAGCTTCGCTCTGGATAGACCCCCTCGGAATTCCATTGGTAGTATGACTATGTGTCTATGGAAGTCCGAAATCAGGGTATGTGTATTTAGTCTTAACCGAGACTTGCACCGCTAATACTTGCGACAATCAATATACTTTGGTTTTGGTCTTCCAGGGCTTTAACCGGTTTCTATGTACGCCTCTTCTGGGTATATCGAGAATCGTAGTGTGTTGGGTGTGATGTCAAGACAGAAGTATCACTCCTGTCATAGTGGAGATGATGTCACGTAGGATACGGTCTGGTTCTCTTATGTACTGCAGTCATCGGGATAAAATGACAAGGTCATGTTTATCCGATTATAGAGACTAGTTACCAGACATCCGACATGTGCTTCGTACGGGGCAGACACAATTCCAGCCCCAGGCCTAGCACGTGACATCCGATACTGGATCGAAATACACAATACTACGTATACTACGCCTGATATAGATTGCTTATTCCTGTAAGCATGTTCTGGAGAATTGGGAAGGCATGACGCTTTACTAGAAGCCAACCTTGTCTTGTAAATCGGTAAAAATGTAGTACTAGGTAATTACGTGTTCGGATAGTCCGACGACCGTATTTACTGCCAACATATCCGAGGATCTCATGGGTCGCTTCCCGAAGATTCACCGATGACGTATGACTCACACTTTTATTAATCTGGGATTAATTAGATGAGAGAGAAAATTAATCTGGGATTAATTGCGGAGATATTTTATCTGGGATAAAATATCAATTAAAGAGAGATAACGATTAATTTGGAATTAATCGATAAAATAATATATTCGATATATTATACGAAATTGGATTTCGACGCGGAATTAAAATTAGATTTTAATTCGGGCAAACGAATTAATTTAGAATTAATTCATTAGCGACGTGAATAGTGATTTCGCTAGGCATAATCATTTAATTACGTCGCAACGGAAAATTTGTTAATTTGGAATTAGCGAACCTGAGCCCGAGAGTGTTTGCGATCGTATTCGCATTTCGAATTTGAGTGCGACACGCAAGTCACATCAAGCGTCAAATCGCTAGTCGCATCTAGCGTCACATCATTCGTCAATCAAGTGATAGATGTCTTTCACTTTGAGTGATTGACACTAGTCACTATTCATTGATTGATGGGAAGTGATGTGAGTGGTTGGAGCCTTAATGGCTTGACTTTTTTGGAAAAAGAAAATTGTACATGTTTATTTGTTTTTTGAAAACAAATAACTAATACACATTTTTGGAAAACCAATACACATCTCTCTCATTTTTCTCTTCCCTCTCACGCCCATTTGGGCTGTTCTTCACTGGTTTCTGCCGAGAGCTAATGGAGAAGCAAGAGTGATGATTTTGTTGCAAAATCACAAGTGCTAGCACAGATCGGAGTCTTGCGAAGGTGATATGGAAACCCACCCGTGAGCTTGGGATCATTTAACAAAGCTTGGAGCTTGATGGAGCTCACCCAAAGCCGAAAATAGTGGAGACCAAATCAGCCACTGCCGTGACTTGGAGGAGGCAGAAAATGAAATATTGTTGTCCACCGCATCGCTCAACCGATCATTGTGAGTATTCCGTGACTTCCTTGTATGTATTCACTTTGTATTTTCATTGCTTGAAATGATCTTGGGATGCTTAGAGAATTCAACAAAGGTGCTTCGACCCCTGGGTGTGAATGCTTCGATCTCTGGGATTTATTCCCGAACTGAGTTGAGTTGATAGAGAGGTGCTTCGACCTTTGGAATTCATTCCCGAATCCATTCCAGGTGTGAGATGCTTCGATCTCTGAGGCGCTTCGACCTTTGGGATTCATTCCCGAATCCATTCCAGGTGTGAGATGCTTCGATCTCTGAGGCGCTTCGACCTTTGGGATTCATTCCCGAATCCATTCCAGGTGTGAGATGCTTCGATCTCTGGGATTCATTCCTGAACTGAGTTGAGTTGATGGCGAGGTGCTGTGACCCTGGGTGTGAGATGCTTCGATCTCTGAGGCGCTTCGACCTTTGGGATTCATTCCCGAATCCATTCCAGGTGTGAGATGTTTCGATCTCTGGGGAGTTTTTTTCTATGATGATGAGGTGCTTCGACCTATGGGATTTATTCCCAAACTGTTGATAATGTGGGCCTTGGCCCTAGGATTCCTTCCTGAACTGTCGAACTGATGGTGGTAAGGTACTTCGACCTCTGATTCATCCTCATTCTCGAGGCTCTTTGCTCTTCCTCATTCCCGAGGTTGTTCTCTATTCTCGGAGTTGTTCTCCATTCCCGGAGTTCCCCTCCATTCTTGGAGTTGCTCGTCCTCGCCGCTTTTTCTTTTTCTTCAAAACCTGTGAACACAAAACAAAAATTGTGTGTATGTGACGTGTATGCATGTATGCGTGGATGCATTCCTACTCGGATGGGGTTTCTTTGTCTTATCGGCTTGATGTCATCCTTGGTTAGGCATTCCTTGCGCTAGAGGGTTTTCTTCACCCCTCTAGGAATCCTTTTGGCCTTCGTCACCCTTTGCCTATAAAAAGCTTTGGTCGCCCCATTGGCATGCTTACAGTTTCCTTATGCCAATTCTCCTCTGGTGATTGCTCAGTTTTCTTTGGTCCCATGGCTCAAGATCCCATTGTGTCCCTTATCCGTGGGGTGGTACATGGTCATCCCTAGACCTGGCTCACTTTATGCTCTTCGCTACCTGCACCGGGTCTAGGTGGATTACACATTTCTGAAAGCGGCCTCATGTCATGCCCTCTCCCCGAGAAAATTTGATGCTATTCTTGGCTTGTATTTTTCTCTCGCTACCCTTCTCGGATACTGAAAATCATGTCTTCAGATTCCTGAAGCTTTCCTTGTTTTGCAGGTTTGTTCTATCTTTTGCCTAAGCTGTCCTTTCAGATTTTCAACTTAGCGGATTGCTCTATCTTGCCTGAGTCGCCTTTTCAGGTTTTCAACTCAGCGAGCTATTTTTTTTTTCCAAATCTGTCCTCGTTCTCGAGGCTCTTTGCTCGTCCTCATTCCAGAGGTTGTTCTACTCCCATCCATTCTTGAAGTTCTTCGTCCTCATTCCTGAGGCTGCTCTACTCCTCTCCATTCCTGGAGTTCTTTGTCCTCATTCCTGAGGCTGCTTTACTCCTCTCAATTCTCAAAGTTCTTCTCCTAGATCTCCTGACCTTGGTCTAACATCTAAGAAACAAAAGACATGATTTGTAATTACTTGACTCTAATCTTTTCTGGTTAACTGGGATTTATGCAATCTATGAACATCTTGAACATTTGTTTCAATAAAGGCGTTTGCATTATTTCTTAGTACATATGTAGGAAATAATGAACTGCATTGCAAGGATACCTCTGTCGCTAACTGTTCCTCACAGATTTTACAATTAACCATTTTTCTTGCTCACTCATGCTCTATATTTTGCTTAGGCTGTCCTTTGCGGATTTTCAACCTAACGAGCCTTTCTCTCTCTCTTTTTTCTTATGCAAAGTATTATTTTAGCCTGTCCAAGTTGATGGGCTTGGTGAACTCGTTCCCTTCCAAATCTGACAGTATTACTGCCCCATTCCCCATCACCTTTTTGACTAGGTAGGGCGCTTCCCAATTGGGCATGAACTTTCCCTTTGGGTCCATTATCAGTGGCTTCGACTGCTTGAGCACTAGATCACCTTCTCTGATCTTGGTGGGACGTACCTTCCAGTTGAACGCCTGTGCCAACCTTTTCTGGTATAGCTGCAAGTGGTACAAGGCCTTTATCCTCTTCTCATCTAGTAATGCTAGCTGTTCGAACCTCTGCGAGGCCCATTCTTGCTGAGGCAATCCTGCCTCTGCTAGTACCTGCATTGATTGTATCTATATTTCTACTGGTAACACTGCCTCCATCCCGTAAACTAAAACATAGGGTGTGGCTCCCGTTGTTGTTCTCACCGAAGTTCATACCCCCATGTAGACACTTGCATTTTTGCATGAAAGCCCGATGATGAGCCTCGTTCAGAGGCACTACCCGATAAGTTGCGGAAGTCACGAGAAAACGGACGTCGGAAGGGAATTCAGAAAATAAATACCTTATCGAATTTAATTCATTTGTTTAGCCTCAGGTTCGCTCGATTAATCTCTGTTTTAACTGTTAAACCTCGGCCCAAAATCCCCGCACCCATCCAAAGCCCATTTCGCCCCAGCCCAAAGAACCAAGCCACACGCCCAAGCCCAAAGAACCAAGCCACACGCCCAGGCCCACCAAAGCCCAATCCAATAATTAAAACAATTAAAACACATGTCACAAATAAAATTAAATCCCATTCCTAAATTAAACAAATCACTTTCGCAATCTAAATAAATCACATGCCAATCAAATTAAACCCCTCAAATCACCTTCCAATTTAAACAAGATATGAAATCCCATCCTCACCAAATTTAGAGATTTTGTTCCCTAATTAAATTAGGAAAGTATCTCCCATATTATTTGATTTTTCCTTGCTTAGGAGATCCCTTGTCACTATAAATTGGAGACTTGACCAAACCCTAAGAGGACTTCTTAGACTTCACACGGCAAAAAAAAAACAAATCAAAAAACCCTAGACACTCTCCCTTCTCCCTCATCTTCTTGGATGTGATCACCAAAAACTACCCTAGAGACTCACGACAATAATACAAACCACAAAGCCTTAAACCAAATAAACAAAGCAACAATGGAAAATTATAAGCAAAGTGGGTCTTTCTTGTCCCGTTTCAATTTGGAGTTAGTGGAGCTACGCAAGAGAGATATTAAAAATTGAAAGAATAAAAATTGAAAGAATAAACGCATCACCAAGAGGGAAACTTGAAGGAAAAAAACAAAAGCAGCGTGGACCAAAAACAACAAAGCAGCGTGACTGGAACAACCACAAACAACCGGCAAAGAGACAAACAACCAAACATCCACCACAACCCAAAAATCGTGAACTAAAGACACCAAAACAACCCCTAAAATAGTCCGAAACAGCTCAAAAATCAGCCTTTAAACCAGTCCAAAAAACTCCCAAAAAACAGTGACGGAAGACAGAGAAAATAGCGGAAGAGCGAAGGAAAATACCGAACCAAAAACCAAAAAAGTTACGGAGCATTAACCCTTCCGGCGATGACGTAACGCACTTCCGAGGAGCAACTTAAAAGGTAAGACCTGAGGGCCCCATTTTTTATCATTTATCTTTTAATTATTCGTTGTCAATCACTCGCATGCATCGTTATGTTTTACGTATAGTTTGTTTGTGTTGGGTTGATGATTGCGTGCTATCACTTGCGGTATATCGGATGGAAACTCATACGTAAATTTCGTAGCTGAATCTGAATAGACGGTAGTACGGTCTGTACTTGGGATACAACTCCACGTACCACTTGAGAAACTTTCAAGCACGTGTTTCATTTTATGATTTAAATCTATGTTTATTGTTCGCTATTTATTTTCTATATATTGTTTGTTGTTCATGCATTGTTAATCTTCATGCGCATGGGCTAATCATGTGAGTTAAAGGTCCTCTATTCGAGGGAAATGCCTAAAGGCTACCTTTACCACAATGTTTTGCCACGCCGGACGAAGTACGTTTGATTGAACGTGAGATATGTTCAATCGGGCATACGAGGTCCCATATTATTATTTCGTTTCTTCATGCATTGTTACTCGATGCGCATTGGCTAATCACGTCAGTTTAAAGGTCCTCTATTTGAGGGAGAAAAAGCCTAAAAGGCCACCTTACGACAATATTTTGCGGCGCCTTTTTTTATATTCCGTTATTTACTTTTCACATATTATTTCTTTGTTTATTCATGCATTGTAATCTAATGTGCATGGGCTAATCACGTCAGATTAAATGTCCTCCGTTTGAGGGATAAAAGCCTAAAGGCTACCTTTACCACGATGTTTTACCGCGCCAGATGAGGTATGCTCGATTGAATGTGAAATATGTTCAATCAGGCATACGAGATCCCATATAGATGTCGGCCTTGGTCGCATCTATTTTATTTAAGTATGCATTGTTGCTTGATGCGCATGGGCTAATTACGTTGGTTTAAAGGTCCTCTATTTGAGGGAAAAAAAGCCTAAAAGGCTACCTTTACCACAATAGTTTGCCGTTGAGAAACCACGTTATGCATTATGTCTCATTATGTCTCATTTTCGCTACACGAATGTATGCATTATGTCTCATTTTCATTCGAACGCATTTCTGAACGCTACTCGAACGCGCATGCATTCTGCGTTACCATGCATCAGACCTTTCCCCATTCGAACGCGTTTTCCAACGCTATACGACGCCAACCTTCTGTTTTACCGTTGTCAAACGGGTTTCCAAACGCTGGACGAACACACATACAGTGAACAGACTTCATTTAATCACATCTCATGCATGCTTGCCTCTTTAGTTATTTCTTTTACATTACTTATTCAATTATCCGCTTTTATTATTAATGCTTTTACAGTTATTGCTAATTACATTATTGCGCTCC